>PVJO010007459.1:0-81649 GCA_004026905.1 Hystrix cristata | reverse complement strand
CTATCTCTCTTTTTTCTTTTTTAAACAAAATATCTATTCTACCCCTTTGTCCTTATTTACACTTATGGTTTCTCATATCAGAGAAACAATTCGATGTGTACTAATAAGTGTCTGATTTATTTCACTTAATAGTATGTTCTCAAGGAACATCCATTTACATACAAATGACTCTAGTTTATCCTTTTTTATGGCAGTGTAGTACTCCATTGTGTAGAAAAACCACGTCTTTTTTAGCCATTCATCAGTTGTTGGTCATTTAGGTTGTTTCCAAGACTTAGCTATTACAAATTGTGCTGCTATGAACATGGTTGTGCATATATCATTGTGATATGATGATTTTAATTCTTCTGGGAAGATACCAAGCAGAGGAATAGCCGGGTCAAATGGAACCTCTAGTTGTAGTTTTCTGAGGAATCTCCACACTGATTTCCACAGTGTTGTTAATATGTTTTTAAAATCTAGCCACAAAGGACTTGGATTTGCCACTGTTGGTAGTAGCCAAAAGAACATGATGAAGCGGTGCTCCTTGGAGAAGTAACTGATTCTAGGCTGAGGCAAGGAAAACAGCAGATGAGCCTGGAAAATTGGTAGTGCCAGGAGGTAAGGAAGTCCTCAGAAAACAAAACAAGGAAGGACGAAAAGGGACCCAGGAACCAGCCTGAAAGAGCTCCCAGTAGCCAAAGCTGGAAAAATTTGAGCCTCAAAATAAATAATGCAGTGTTGGATTATAACCCAAAGTATAAAATAATTACCCATGGGTCCACATTCATACAAATAAGTGATTATGTAAATAAAATGACAGGAGAGATAAACACATCTTCCTTTAAAAAGATGTGTAAATAGTCTCCCCTCTATGTAAATAGTCTCCCCGCTTCTAGGAAGTGAAGAGCCATCCTCTCCCCATGACTTTCGAGAGCAGGTTAAGTCTAGTGACTTACTTCGAAAGACTAGAGTTGAGAAAGAAAAATAAGGGCTTTCCAGTGGCGAGAGCTAGCAAACTCTACCTTAAGTGAACCAGGGGACAAGGGTTCATATCCTAAGTGATATCCCGTAGCTGATGCAGTGAGAAGGGCACTTTGCCTCTGCGCATTTCTTTACAAAGAGAAACAAACAACACCAGTCTAATCATGATGGAAACAATGGACAATCCTAGACTGACTGGGGAACATTCAACAGGACACCAGTCAATTCTCCTTAGGACTCTCAAGGTCATGAATGGTCCAAGACTGACCAACTATCTCAGTTCACGAAAGATGGGAAGCCATGAGAACTAACTGCAATGGGGTACCCTGGGTTGGATCTTGGGATAGAAGGACAGTTTTCTTGGAAAAAATGGTGAAATCCAAGTACAGTCTAGCGTTTCATTCATGGGAATGTCCCAATGTTAGTTTTTTGGTTTTGACCATTGGTTTGTCCCGATGTCAATTTCTTGGTTTTGACTATGGTTGTGTGAGATCGTAACAATGGGGGCAATTGGGGGAGGAGTGTTTGAGACCCTCTGTACTATCTTTGGAAATTTTTTATAAATGTAAAATTACTCCACAGTAAGAAGTTGATTTTTGTTTAAAAAAACAAGATGAGTTTTGTGTTGGTTAGCTTCCCATTATTGTAACAAATACAAAAGATAGTCCATAAAGAAAAAAGGATTCGTTTGGATCACAGTGTTAGCAGTTCTGGTCCATGACGGATAGGCCCCACTGCTTTGGGCTGTGGAAGTACATCACAATGTGTGACTGACCAAAGCTTCCTTACAATCAGGAAGCAAAGAAAAGGACGGGGATCCCACAATTCCTTTCAGGGACGCACCACCAATGACCTAAAATCTCCCGCTTGACCCCACCTCTTAAAGTTTCCCTCACCCCTCAACGGAGACAATAGCTGGAGATCAAGCTTTTGACACATGGGCCTTTGAGTGACATTCAAGATCCAAACTAAGGCAAATCCTAAAGCCAGAACAGAATTGCACAAAAGCAATTTGAAAAACACAACACTAAATGGCTGTGTGGTGTCTCAAGGGGGTGAACGAAGTTCCACTTTTTGTTTCGGGGTTGTTTTGTTGTAGAATCTCTACCCTTCACCCTAAGAGGGAACACAGAAGGATCTGGTCTCAGGGAGGAAGAAATTTGGGTTGGGACATACTGAATTGGATATAGACTTTCTCTGGCATGTCGTGAATGTGCCTGACACTGTTCTGGAGATAAAGTTTTGGGGTCAAAAAGATGTTGAGAACCTATGTCCTTAGGGAGAACCATGGGCCATGCCAAGATTTCATAAATGCCCAGCACAACACCCCCTGGTTATGCTCCCACCCCAGATGTCCCGCTGGTCTTTCTGGTTCGTTTGTGAAAGTCTGTGTCGGGAGATCACCAGACCGTCAACTGGTACTGACTTCCCCAAGTGCAGCTGCTACTTCCCACGCCCCACTCAGAACCAACCAGAAAGAAGCCAATAAGATCCCCAAACCAACCACATGACACTACTTACTTCTAGTGCAGCTGCCCCCAGCTTTCTCATGCCGACAGCCTCCACTCGGCACTCACTCGGAGCCTTCTCTTTCCCACTGCACAGCTTCCCCACTCCTTCACCTGCCTTCGCATCTATACCAAGTGCAAGCGATGTGGCTGGCTCCCCTACTGCGGCCAGGTTTGAATGCAACACCTGTCTGTTCTCACTGGACAGGCTTCATTATTCCCATACCTGGGGTCTGCGAGTGTGTTTAGTTTGCTAGAGCTGCCCTAATAAAATACCAGACCGAGCGGCTTACATGACAAGTCTATTTTCTCAGTGGCCTGGAGACCAGAATCCCAGATCAAGGTGTTGGCTGGTTGGGTTTCTGAGTTCTCTCTCCTTGACTGGCAGACAGCTCCCTTTTCACTAGGGCCACATGTGGCCTTTTCTCTGGGTCCCTGAATCCCTGGGATGTCTCTGTGTGTGCCCAAGTTCTTTCCTCTTTTAAAGAGACCAGTCAGACTAGATTAGAGTCCACTTTAATGACCTATTTTAACTAAATCGCCTCTTTAAAGGCCCTACCTCTGACTATAGTCATATTCTAAATTATCGAGGGTTAGAGTTTCAACATGAATTTAGGGGACACGATTTAGACTGTAACAGTGGGGAAGCGACAAGCCTCACTGGGGTGAGACAGAGCTGTGTGAATGCCATTTTGATTAATTATGTGCCTCCTTCCCAAATGCCTTGGCTAACTGATTGTGGCTATTCGATGGTTTGTACACAACACAGCTGGAAGCTTGGGGACAAGATATGAAGTGGAGGAGAACGCACTATTTTCCAACACTCTGGATGGAAGCCAGGGGGCCTTTAGCACTGAACTACATGACCAGTCCTTTCTATTTTAGATGGAGTCTCTCTAAGTTAGCCAGACTGGCCTCTGATTTGCAGTCTTCCTTCCTCAGCCTGCTGAGTAGTAGCAATTACAGGTACACACTGCAGCCTTCCTTAGATGAAGGGTAACGCACTACTGCAGAATCAGTATTTACTTTTACTTTACTGAGGAATCTGGGCTGGTGTACACTGGAGTACTAAGCAAATGTATGGGTGGGGGGAATGACAAGGTAACCGTGCCTATTTCTTTGATAAATGCCTCATTTTCTTGCCCAATCCCTATAAAGAGGTCCATGACACCTTGCTTCCAGTATCTATTGTAGAAGGGAACACTGATGTCTTCTGTAAAAGATGTTAGTACCCCAAGTCAGAGCCTTGGTGCTTATTTTTCATATTCTATCTCTGTCTGTCTGTCTTTCTCTCTCTGTCTCTCTCTCTCCATCCCTCCCTCCTATGAGCTATGAGCTCTTCTGTTCATCTGTTATGGTTGGGATCCAAAATGACCCCAAACCTCACTAAGTTGAAGGCTTAGTTGTCACCCGATGGGGTTTGAGGAACTGAAAGGATCACAAAGCTCTACCATCGTCAAGGGGATTAATCCACTGAGGAGTTCAGAGCTCCATGAACTCCCTGGGAGGCGGGGACCAACTGAATGTGCCGATCACGTGGGGCATCCCTTCAAACACCCCGGGTTAGGCGAGTGTCCCTGGCCCCTTTCTGCCTCTCTTGCTCCCTTTATGCTTCACGGCTGCCATGAACAGCTTTCCTGTACCATGCCCATCGACCATGATGTGTCTGCCCTGGAGGCAGCCAGCCATGGTGTGAAACTTTGGAAAGTGTCAGCCAAAGGAGACTTCTCCTCCTTCAAGTATGTCAGCTATCAGGTCATAATGACCAACAGCGGACCAGCGCAGCGTTTCTCCATTACAGCCTCAAATGCCTCATCTCTAAATGAGAGGTTGAACCTCACCTCTGCTTCTTAAAATTATATCCTGAAATGCCCTAAAGCAGGAGAACGAGGGTTATACTCACAAAATTCACACTGATTTTGTATCTGCACGTGCGATGCGTTAGTTTTAAGTAAAGTGTTTTGTTTTGTTGTTAAATTAGCAGAGTCCTGAAAACCGTGGCCCAAGAAGCTGAACTGTGCTCATCCTGAGAATCCACATGTTTCTTGGCGACCACTTCAAACTCAGGGATCCAGGCCCCAGGGCGGGTATATTCCAAGGTCCTCGTGAGCCTCCAAAATGGGTCTGGATGCTCTGAAAGAGGCGATGATGGCTCACGTAATTGACGTGGACGTGGGTAGGAAGGACACTGAATGGGCTATTTGGAACTCTCTGACTCAGATGGCACAATTTGCCTCTCAGCGGCACGGATGCTCGTCCGGCCCGTGGCGCCACGTCAGCCAGCTGTGAGTAATGGTCATGATTCGTCTACAAGCATCATTCGGCTTCGCATCCGCTCTACATTTAGACGTGTTCCCTGAGACTTTGAGTAAGCTCTCTCTTTTTATATGCAAACAAGAGCCCACTTTCGAGAAGCCTTTCAAAAAAGAGAAGTAGAAAATGGCTTGAAATGGAAAACCACTTGAGGCCCGAGACCATGCTCCATTCTGCACAGCTGGGGCAGGAATAGATCTGAGAGTCTGAGAGTCGGAACCAAGCAGCAAAGGCAGACTCACGAGCAGGATGTTCTCTAAGGCATCACTGTGAATGTGACAGCAAGTACCCCTGGAAATCTACCGCCATGGTTTGGCTACGGCTCGAGTGTCCCCCCACGGTTGCATGTATTGATATTTAAACCCCCATATGAGGTATATTAAGAGGGTGGAAACATAATTCCTCTGTGTTCTTTAGAAGTAGGGATTAGGGGAGGTAATTAGGATTAGAAAGGTCATCAGGGTGAGCCCATGTTTAAAAATGGTGGATATGTAGGAAAAGAGAGACCAGTGGATGTAGACACACATATATGTTCCTTGTGTCTCACTACGCCATGTCCTGTGCCACCTTAGGGCTCTGCCAGCAAGAAGGCCACGTTGACCTTGGACCTGAACCCTGAGCTAAATAAATTTCCTTATAAATTTACCCGGCTTTAGTTATTTCATTACAGTATGAAAAATAGACTAACACCAAAAGCAACACAAGGAATGACAAAGAGAAATGCCCGGCTCTCTTTCTCCCCGTTTCCCTTAGGTTAAATCATTTGCCAAACTCGTTGGTTACCATTATCAACAGATCTTTCAGAGAGTCCAGAGAGCTCCCGCCCTACTGGCCCAGATACTATAAAAGCCCCGCTGTGAATTCCTATCTGTAGAGGACTTGAAACCAGGGGAAAGCTCACTAAGCCTACAATAGAGAGAACGCAATACTTCTCGGGGCTCTTGTGAAGATTAGATCAGGGGTTAGTTAGCGCACTGTGGCCCGAGGGCTGAAGTCTGCTGAGGCCTGTTTTTGTACGTCCACCAGATAAAAATGGATTTTGCATTTTAAAATAGTTATACAACAAAAACAGAAACGAAACTAAAAACACAACAAAACAAGAATATGCAACAGACTGCATGGCAATCCTCTGAACTTAAAATATTTGCTAGCTGTCCTTTTGTAAAGAGGTTATAGATTTTAGGATTAAATATTCTTGAAAATGACTGGCACCCTGAGCTTAGCACGCAGGGAGCACAGAAAAAGTGGACTTTCACTCTCATTTCTGAGAGCAATTTAGTTGCAAGAAAGGAGTAAATGAATTCAGTAGGTGGGACAAAATTTGCAAGCTCTGTAGACTGTATAAATATTATTATTTGACCTTCCCACTTTGTTAGTCTGCCAGGGTGGCCATGGCTTGCTAGGAGGCTTAGATAATGGAAGTGTCTTTTCTCACAGTCCTGGAGTCTAGAAGTCGGACAGCACGGGGTTGGCAGAGATGGTCCCTCCGGAGGCCTCTCTTCTGGGCTGGCAGATGGCCACTTTCTCACTGTGTCCTTGCACGGCCTTTCCTCTCTCTGGTGTCCTTTTGTCTCTTCTTACATGCATGCTGGTCAGATTAGATTAGGTTCCACCCTAAAGGCCTCATTTTACCTTGTGTCTTTAAATGTCTTGTCTTCAAATATGGTCATGTTCTCAGGTCCTGGGTGCTATGGCTTCAACATAAGAATTTGGGGAAGACACAATTCAGCCCAAAATGCTCCCCTTAAATTAGATAGTAAAATTTACCAATTTTAATGTCTTTATTTACAAAGAGTAACCCTTACATACAAGAAGTGCTATAATTGTGCAGCGGTGAGGCAAGGCCAGTCCTGCTTTAGGAGATCTTTAAGTGGCAGGGATCTGGACCTTTCCCAAAGCGGCAGAAACATTAATGGCACCTCACAATGCTATATACTCCCCACATTTCCCAGATTCATGATCATAGGCAAGGCCACAGGACTTGTTTGAGCCAATGGGCTATGAGAAGAAGTGATGCCCTCTTCAAAGAGCACTCAGGGCTGATGGGAGACTCTCCTGTGCTGTGTATTTTGCAGTAGCAGCCAGAGAAGCATCATGTTAAACCAGTGGAGTCACAAGCCACAAGCAGCCTGGATCCCCGAGTCACCAGACAGAGGACAGCTGCTTTGGAGTCAGCGAGCTGCAGAAAAACTTGTGTAGGAAACAAATCCTTATTGGCGAGGTCAAAATTTGCTGAACACGCTGTGAAAACAAAGTCTGATCTAATGCACTGATTGCTGATGTAGGGGCCATGCGTCCCCAACTTTGACCCGCCACGAATACACTGCTCAACTTTGGAGAAACCATGTTCCCTGTAAAGGGTTGCAATAACCCTTTTCAGGTGGCTGTGATAACAGCTGTAGAGAGTATACACTTTTGTTACAATGCAGAATGTAAATATAAGTCACAGCCTTTGCTTTTCAAATAGCTTTCAGGCCATCTTCTGAGGCGAGAATACAAGTAGCTTGGACCCTTAAGTCAGAGCCATTTAATTTTTTACCTGTGAATAATGGTTTCCTGGTATTGTCCTTTCCACAATGCACCATATTCTCTTTGTAAAGCACTGGATTCCAATTGATTCCGGAGTTTACTCCACATACAGCCATTTGATGCGCCCAGATGTGGCTGCCAGAAATGCCTCACTATCTGCACACCAGCTCGGCCCGCATACCTGTGAGGGAGGGCGGGCAAGCCTGAGGTGCTTCTGTCTTCTCTGTCAGAGTCCACTACCCGCCCTCCCCCGGCCCCATTCCTGCGTGCTCACAGACAGCAGATCCTAGACTTCATCGTGTGCTGTAAAAACACATCCACAGAGAAATACAAACATGTACCCCATTTGTCTTTGGAACCAGATGTCTGAAAAGCTCCCTTGACGAAAAAACTGCCACAAATAATGCGCTCATTTACTACTCGGCAAACACACTCCTTTCATTGAAAAGTGATGACATTAAATTGAACCAGCTCCCAGTATTGCTCTCGATTATTCTCACTGTGCCTGTGGCACATGAAGATCCTTCAAAGAAAACAAACACAATAACCAAGAGGCTCCCAGACCGCCCTAAAAATATATCAGTCTTGCACTCTTTCTGAAGTTGTCTCCTTTTACGTTATGACTATATGCAAAGAGTTTAACTGATTTAATCTAGTAGCACCCAATGCCTTTCATAGCTAAAGTAGATACAGCTATCCAGGTGTTGCTGCTTGCTTGGGAGATCTATAGAACAGAGTCCAGAAAGAAAGCAGTCTGTCTCCAGCTTTGATATTTAATGGTGGGTCCTAGAAAAAGTGTGAAGTTCAAGGGGTCCCTCCACTTTCTAGCCACGCTGCCTCTAAGCCTTCATTCCCTACTCTGAGCAGGGACACAGGGTTGAAGTAAGGTGGCACGCATGAAAAGCATTTTGTGAATAGTTAATGACATAACTGGGCCAAACAGCTAATCTAGACCCCCCTGCACAATCTTACCCCATCACCCCTCACCTAGGCCTAAAACAAAGACAATATCCAGAAGCAATGTTCATCACTCTTCTTGCGACATTTCAGAGTCACTGTGGGAAATCTCGAGCCCTTAAAACTCAAGTGTTGATTCATCTTGAACCACCATTTATGGTGCGTCAGATAGTCTGGTAGAGACAGACCTGCAGGGGAGATGGAGCCGGGATGCCAGAGTAAAATATGCTCCCAAATACCCGACTGCTCGAGTCTCACTTAAATCTGTTACTGGGTCGAGAACTCAGACAACTGATTGTACTTTTTACAATGTATTTGATGTTTTCAGATTTATCGGCAAATAAAGAAGCAGTCATAGTGAGGAAAAAGTATATTTCACAGTCATTATAAAAGTACACATATTTAAGAACGGTGACATAAATATAGTCCTTATGTATGACCAAATCGTACAACTAAAACGGACTTTTCCTCCTGGACTTCACCCCCACGACGGTCAGGTCATTTCTGTCAGCAGCTACAGGCTGACGGAACTCACAGGCACAGACAAATTGAGGGACAGTCACGGGTCAAACAGACGACACACTTTGTCCTTACCAAAGGGATAGTCAAGTTTTCTATATAAATATAATAAAATTATAAAGGATTTAACATTTCTTCTTTCACTCGGTTTCACAGATTTCTTAGGTGCTCACACACACCAAAAATACAGCTCATTCCCTTCCTCACTCCCCTCTCCTCTCAGCGGTTCAGAGTAAACCTGAGCTCGGAGTACTTGTTGCCATGGCAGCCCAGCGGCTGGTGGTACCACATCTGCAGCTGCTCCTGAAGAATGACAAACAGGTTCTCCGCGAGCTAACAGCAACACAGAAATACACAGGTTGGCGAGGAAGGTAAAATGCAAGAAAAAAGATCTCAGGGCGCACAAAAAGTTCACGGTGCACAGGTACATATTTTGCCAGCCTGTTCAGGGGGACAGTTGTAGGCAGAAACCATCTTGACATAAGGATTCTCCGCTTAGTGAAAATCAAGCATTTCGTATCAAAAGAAGAGAGGGGCTGTTGGATGATTCTTTTCTTTTCTCTGTTCAAAAAGCTCTATTGTCAGTGTAAAGTCCAGGACGTGGTCTGAAACCGCACAAAGGAACCACAGCAGCAGCCACGTCCTCCTGATGCGGCCTAGAGCCGCGGTGAGCCCCATTTGAGGGGCTGAGCAGCCCCGGGTCTTGCAGGTGCAGCTGGGTGGCTTCCAGTTAGCAGCAGATCTGGTCTCTCCTCGCTGAATCGACGGAATCGGAGCTGGGAGGGGCCCAAGGACGTCTCTGCTGGCAAAGGGCTTGCTGCTGGGGAAATGAAGGCTGGGACTCGGCCCACTTTGGAATCAACGGACTGAGGCGACACCCCTGCAGTGGCCACAGTGGTAGTCTCTGCTCACATCTATACGAGTCAGAAGTTGAACATTCCTCCTAGGCATGGTGCACGTGCTTGTTATCCCGGCTACTTGGGATGCTGAGGCAGGAGAGCAGCAAGTTCAAGGCCAGCATGGGCGGCTTATTGAGACCTTGTCTCGAAATCAAAAAATAAAAAGGGCTGATGATGTAGCTCAGCAATTGAGTACTTGCCTAGCCCCGGGTTTAATCTCCGGTACCACACACACAGACACAAAAAGGTAAAAAACAGTTGAAGATTCCAGCCATCCCAGAACCCAACTCCTAAACTAACTGCTGTCCAACCTGTCACATCTCAGTCCATGGATTCCAAAGCGTGCCACCATTTTCCCTTCTTGCAATTCTGCCCATGACCGAGTAGCCTCCACCAGGGGCCAGGGCCCAGGCCCTCCGTGGAGAAAGCCCCCATCAGGCTCCAGCTGAATAGTCAGACAACACCAGGGTCCACAAAACACACACACACAGGGACAGCACAGTCACAAAAGTGGAGACACGTCTTTGGTTTGATCCTTGGCAAAAGGTGTGAAAACAACACAGACTGAGACTCTGCTTGGGGGAGGGTGCGCTCCTGGAGGAAGGAGGCATCCTGTATTAGAGCAAGTTCCCTGCCCGGTGAGCCTGGTCATAGCTCACAGAAAACGAGCTGAGCTCTAAACCACACTCATTTCCCGACAGTGTGAACACCACGTGGCACAGGGATAGTGCTGCCTTCCTGCCACACGACTCCCGCTGCAATACTCGTTCTGTCGCTGTAAAGAACCAGCTACGTTCCACGCCTTCCGGAAGGATCACGGCTCTGCTAGGGCGGCAGGATGAGCACAGCGCGGCTGGGTCCTGCCCTCCTGAAGGCCACTTGTGGTCCAATGCCATCAAAACCACCCGAGCCAGCTTTTCTGCCCTTCCTGTTCTATCCTCACCTGCAAACATGAATTTGGTAAGATTGCTTTTTACTCTCCAGCCAGATTTCTAAAAATCGTGTTATTTTGATTTAATGACAACTCATAAAGGAAAAAAAAAATCTCTTTGGACAAGATCACTCAACCACCAGCAAGTCCCTCCCCACCCCATTGCCAAAATCTTGCTTGGGATGAGTGTTTCCGTTAGCCGTTTTCTTCACTGGGGTCTAGACTGTTCCCTCTCTAGTCTGAGGATCTGCTCCGTGTTTCTCTCAAGTTTCCAGGCCCAGCACTCCAGGTCATTGCTCCCACCCAGCTGCAGAGATGCGCTGTTAGTTACCAAGAGAAGGCCACTTCACTCCAGAGGAAACTGTGGTCTGGATGAACAGACCTTGGACCCCGTTGGCCCTCCTGTGGCTGGCACCAACTGCTGAGCAGAGCAGTCGCCGAGAGGTGCACACGTAGCACAGAGTGAAGAAGGACCTGTTAACAGTCTAGATCACCCTAGTCTGATGTGTGGTTTTCAGCCCCGAGCCCAGCAGTGGGCGACAGAAAGGGTCCTGGTAAGTGGGTGGGAGGAAGGACAGTCAGACTGGAATTGGCTGCCTCCTGGTGATTTCCAGCATCTCGGGAGTCCCTAGGTGAGGTTGGGTTGTGCAAGCTTTGGGTGTGTGGATTTGGGCTGATCCACGGTTAGGAGGTCACATGACAGGTGTAGAAGAGGTTTTTGTTCATGCCCTGACAGACGTGTGGAGCTCTGTTCTGCTGCTTTCCTTACAGAGACCCAGAATCTCGCTGGTCCGGGTTAACACTGGCCCTTGACCCCATCGGCCAGGTCAAAGGCGAGGCTGCTGGGGCCTGGGGGCTGCAGTGGGGGCATGCTGGCCTCCAGGGGCCTCTCCATGGAGGGCTGCAGGCTCTGGTGGCGCTTCCGCAGCATCTGTCCAATGCCCATCATGGGGAACCTGCCCCGGCTCTTCCCACAGTTGGGGCTCCCCAGAGGCTGTGTGGGGCCACTGCCGGGAACTGGAGGCAGGGAGGACACCCCTTCCTCTTTCGGGGGGCTGTTCTTATCTTCATGAGCAAAAGAGACCAGAGTGGGATGCAGAAGAGTTTGGACAGGTGACGTGCTTCCAGACAGCAGCCCTGGGGACAGTGTCCTCTCACTGGAATTCCTGTGAGCCAAACTCACGGGTGAGTTCAGGATCCTATAGCGATGGGAGGGCGACAGGAGTTCTGTTTGGTCATCGCGATCGACGGACTCAAAGGAGCGCACCATGTCCAGCATCAGGGGGTCTTCCTTGGGAGGATTGCTGGTGCTCTCAGGCCCTTGCTGATGGCAGTCCAGTTTCTTTAGGGTCCTGGGGGTCCTGGGAGGTGGGACAGGGATGAATTCCATGGAAGAAGAGGCCACACAATTGGAATCAGAGGTCTTACGGAAAATACTGCGGCAGCCGAAGGAATCTGCACATCAAGAAAACAAAGAAAATCATGATGATAGCCATTGAAACAGCACACACGGCCCTTCTCCTGCCAGCGTGGACGGACAGCTTGCCTGCGTCTGTGATCCTTGGAACAGCAGGAGGAGGTGAGAAAGAAATGGCTTAGCGACTGGAGAGAGGAGACGGCTGTAGCATGTGGTCATAGAGGCCTGACAGTCTTTCTAGGATGGAGGGGACAGCAGGCTGGTGACAGGAGGCCCCAGCTTAATACAGCCTTCCTGTTTGGCTGCTTAAAATTCTAAACTCTGCCAAAGGGGCTTTGAATAAAAAAAAGTACACGCACTCAATGGGACATCCGTAAAACTTCTGGAAGGGTGCAGAGCCTGACCCACTGAACCCCTACAAATCTAGACTTGCCCTTACAGATCCCTCTCCGATTTATTGCAGTAAAAATACACAGCAGAAAATTTATCACCTTAACTACGTTTAAGCGTACAGTTCAGCAGTGTTAAGCATATTCTCTTTGCCGCACAATCTCCACAGCTATTTTCACCTCGCATATCTAATCTCTGTGCCTCTGAAGCACCAACTCCCCACTCTCTTCTTCCTGCTCGCCTTGGCGGCCTCTATGCTACTTGGTCTGCCTCCATGAACCTGACTGCTCCATCCAGGTGGAATCAAACGTTGTCTGCCGTGTTGTGACTGGCTCGTTTCCCAGCACAGCATTACCCAGGTTCATCCTGGTTATAGCATTTTTCAGGGTTTCCTTTCCTTTTAAGGCTGCTGTGTGACTTTGATCTCGATGGATGCACATTCAATTCTGAACAGGGCAATTCGTCTCTATGGTTAAGCTGACCAGCCAGTCTCCACGGTTTCCATCTCGGGTCGGCACAGACTGGAATCCAGGTTTGCAAATTGTGCCAGAAGAGAGGGGAGTCCCTACAGATTTGGAGTGGAGGGAAATAAAGACAAATTCATGCAGAATAAGCTCTGTCTCAGATTCTTTTTTCTGTAGAACATTTTATAGGCCTCACAGAAGCCCAGCTGCAGGGGCAAGCTGCTGCCCACTGGGAGTGGTTTGGGGAGCAACGGAGGGTGCCGGGACTCCTCTTTGCCTACGTAAATAAATAGACACCAAAACAAACCTCCTCCTCAGGCGCCTCAGACGCCTGAGAGTCATCATCAGAGAGAGTAAAGTTTTGTTAACGGTTAATGTCTCCAATGTTTGGTTAGCACACAAGCCATCATCTCCCTCCAAGGTCCCTGTGTGCTCCACGCCAGGGAAGCAGGGCGCTTTATGAAGCATGGGGACAGTGGCCACTGACCGGGGGCTCACTAAGTGCCCGGCAAACCTGAGTTGCCCCAGATGGCATGGCTCTCTTTGAACCTTTGTTCTTCATATTTAAAACAAGAGATTGGATGCTGCAACTCAACAATGCTCTCAATTACGAGAACTTCTCCTCTATCTTATGGTTGTGTGGCTCCCGCATCCCCTCGCTGTGTTTCTCCCGTGTGTGTTAAGCCTCTGCCTGGTGAGTTTCTTTCTACTTCAATGCTCTTCCCAGAGAAGGGAGACTCATATTAATCAGTTACCTGTCGCGTGCTGGATTCCAAATCATGTGGAGAAACCTACATGCCTATCTGATGTAATCTACCCGACAGTTCCAACAGGAAGGAGCTATTGCAAGTAAGGGAACCAATGCAGATTCTGCACCTACAGCAAGCGGCACAGCTGGGATTTGAACTTGGCTCTGAACACCCTACCCCAGCCCAGAGCCCAGACTCAGTCACAATTCAGTGTCTTACAAGACCACTTTTCTGGGCAAGATGTCAACAAAAGCAAACACCAATCTACACTTGTACTGGATTTCTATTTCTGCTCTCTGCTCTCTACTCCTGCAACACCATGCACCCATCCCTGGCTCCAGAAAACTGGGTCTCAGTCTCGGATCCTGCATGCCTACTTGATTCCTACACCCTGCTCTCTTCTCTTGTAACACTTTATATACTTACTGTGGCCTGCAATACCATGTGCCCTAATCTGTTCCCCCACAGTACCATGCACCCCATATCTATTCTCATAGTCCTACATGCCCGAATATCGGCCCCATTTCTGCCCCACAATACTGTGTGCCCCGACCTCTCTACCCATAATGCCATGCATCCCATCTGTCTTCTGAAATGCTTCCTACACAGGAAGCTAATACCCCACAGCTTGGCCCTGGACAGTTCTCGCATTGCCTTAGATGTGTGCACATAGCTTTCCCAAGAGCACAGAGTCTCTTCTGCTCCACCCACACCACACTCCCTGGGGAGGGGTTCACAGCAGACACTGCTCCATAGGCGTGCCCGCCAGAGTCCCCAGGGCTGACCCACCTTTGTCAGGGAAGCTGGACTTGGAGGCCTTCCGGTCCTTCAGCAGGGCTTTGGTGTTCTGAATCTGAGTGATGAGAGAGGCTGAGGGCTGTTTGTGTGAGGGCAGGTTCTTATCCAACTTCTTGGAAAATGGTCGATGAAGAAAATCTCCCTTTTTTTCTTGTTCTTTGGGCTTTTTGTCCTTCAAATCAGAAGCAAACATGCACTCTCAGACATGCATGAGAATATACAATGGGATTCCTCTTCAAAAAGTCATCCAAGCAGATGGAGCGTCTCCAGCTTGTCACTCCCCTGTGTTCCCAAGTGTTGAGCGAGGGAAGAGCTGAGGCCTGGCCACAACTGTCTCTAGCTCCCTGGCACAGCCTTGTTTAAAGCACGTTCACAAAGGCAAGACCACCCTAGAAGGCCATTTATTCTGGCACAAGCTGAATGAACTTAAAGTAAAGCAGACCAAGACTCAGCCACAAATAAGCAAACATTTGAGTCATTTAAAGGCAAATAGATGGATCTTGAGACCAGAATGCTAGGTGAAATAAATCCGACACAGAAGGTTAAATATTGCATCGTTTCTCTTACATGAGGAACCCAAAATTTAATTAATTTAAAGAATAAGATGAAAGACATAATAGGAAACAGGGAAGTTGACCCTGTGGAGATGGGAAGAGGATTAGGAATAGAAGACACGAGTGCAGGGAGGGGAAGAGGAAGGAAAAAGGGTCAAGATGTGATGTGTATGGGTGCCAATGTCCATGATAGACGTAATTATTATGTATCACACACATATAATAATAAAACAAAAGAAATTAAAAAGAAAGACTTCTGGAGGCCTCTAAATCATCAGAAATAAGTGAATGTTTAAATTCATCAAATTTATTATAGTGAAAGACACACTGCCACTAACCTCCCTCAAAATACTTCCCTTCACTTTGAACACACATATCCCATCGTCCTTGCCACTTCCTGACCCACTTTTGCAAGTTATTCTTCATGAGTGTCTTTAGCTGCCTCGATGTCCTGAATTGACTCAAAATGTTTACTTTTCATGATCTTTTTGACTTTGGGAAACAGCCAGGAGTCACATGGTGCCAGATCGATTCCATAAGATGGATGAGAACCTGTGGTAAAGTTTTTATTTGACAGAAACTACTGTACCATTTTGAAGTGAGACGGGACACGTCTTCCACAACCGCTTCAGAAAGTGGCAAGGACAATGGGATACGTGCATTTGAAGTGAGGGGTATTTTGAGGCGGATTCATGGCAATGTGCCTCTTACAGTAACAAATGTTTTTAATGTAAACATTCATCAGAGTTTTGATCACACATTTGTAAAGAGCTGCCTTAAGCTTTCACCCACAATCATGACTTTGCAGTTTGAAATGTAGCTGCTTGCGTTTTAACATCAGATCTCATGTTCAGCAAAGCCAAGGAAGTATCTAACACAACCGGACCAAACCTCAAGGTCCTGAGCAGTCCTGGGGGGGTCCTGGCCCTGACCTCCCTCTGGGCAGAGCACCCACTTGTGACCAAAAACTCAGGTCACAAAGTTCGGGGCAGCCTATCTGCTACAAACCTTGCCTCTCCGGACCGGACTGTCACCCCTCTGGTGGGATGAACTCGACTATTTGACGTATCTTCAACCTCACAGCCTCAGCATAAAGCCAGGTACTTAGCGAAAGCATAACTAACAGTTACTGAAACGTAAAAGGGGCGGGGGGCATCGGAAACTGAATGGAATTCAAAGTAACTGAGTTCAAGTTTCTGGGAAGGCTGACGCCACTACGAAGTTCTTTTTATGGCCCTGAAAACTGTGCTTGATGTTTACTGTGAAACACAGGCAACTGCATCCCCGACCTTGCCCTGGCTGAGGAAAAAAGACAAATTTCCACATTTTTGCCTTCAACTTGATGAGTATTTGCAATTCAAGAGAGCTCATCTATTTTTCATGTACGTTGTTGAAAAGCTTCTCCAAGAAACACATCTTTGCACTTTTACAACAGTGCTCTTTCCGATGAGGGTGTTCAATGCCATTGCAGAGTGGGGCTTGCTTTGTTCGGTTTTTGAGTGGGGAAAAACAACAGAGATGGAAGGGGCGGTGGGGAAGGGTGCCTGGCCTTCAGAGCCATCCAGAGAGGCAACAGCGCCCGGGTCAAACCTTTGGGCAAAGTGGCTTGTTCCCGGTGGGGATGGAATGAAAGGAGAGGGGACACTTCCTCAGCACCTGAACAGCTGTCATCTGCCTTGAGGACACAGGGAGCCCGATGCAGCAGTAGAGCATAACTCATAATGAGGTGGATTCTGTTTCTCCCTTAAGAAGGAAGAAACAGCCTGGGGTGGTTCATAATTCACCCAGGAGCAGACTGAAAATGCAGACTCTCACAGCCCCGAGCTTGGCACTGTGAACCCTGGATGTGACACAGCCCGCTCCAAGCCCAGGTGGGGCCAGGCGAGGCCAGCGGGGGACAGGAAGATCAGACGGAGGCCTGCGGAGGAGGGTAGCCTGCTGTAGTCCCTCCTGCAGCTCCTGAAGGCGTGCTGTGGAGGAGGCTGTGTGCTCTGGATTGTTATCTGGTCCTGTGCTTCGAATGCTCCTTCAGAGTCTGTGCTGAAATTTAACTGCCACTGTAACAGTAAGGAAAGGTGGGACCTGAAGCTCCGCATGGTGCTATGTGCCTGTGGTCCCAGCTACTGGAGAGGCTGAGGCAGGAGGATCACGCAGGCCAGGAGTTCAAGGCCAGTGTGGGCAACACAGTGAAATCCCATCTCAAAAACAAAACAAAACATATTCAAAGAATCAGGACCTTTAAAAGGTGATTAGGTGCTAACAGCTCTACCCTCCGGAAGGGTCGAAGTCTGTCGTCGTGGGAGTGGATTAGTTATCACAGGAATGGGCTCCAAATAAAAGGATGAGTTGAACTAGATTTTTCTCTGTCTCTTGGGCATGTTTCCTAACCATAAAATGCCCTACACCATGTTCTACGTAGCAAGGAGGTCCTCGTCAGATACCCCATCAAACTCAGACTTCTCAGCACCCAAGAATATGAGAAATAAATCTCTGTTCTCTCCATTACCCACTCTTGGCTATTTTGTTATAGCAGCAGAAAATGGTCTAAGACATTTAGGGTGCTATGAAGGGGGACTCTGCGCTCCAGGTCACCTTGGTCAAAGCCAGGAGAGGACAATCATGATTTTCCACTGCTTTTTGTTCTTCTGTTTCCCTGGGACAATTACAGGCCACTTCCTCTAAGAAAAAGGAGAACAAGTTTCACACAGACACACACACACACACACACACATTTAGCATGAAAGGAGACAAGACTGGTCTGTCATGAAAAGTCTGGAAGAATTTCTTCCTTTAGATCAATCTCTGTCTCTGTGTCTGTCTGTCTTTCTAATAGTCGCCATTTCTAACTGTTAACACCTTAAACAGAAAAAGCTCCAATGTACTTTTGTGGGTCAGAATATAAACAAGTACAACCACTATGGAAATCAGTGTGGAGATTCCTCACAAAACTAGAACTAAAAGTTCTATTTGACCCAGCTATGCCCCTTCTAAGAATCTTCCCCAAAGCGTCAAAGACATCACATTCCAGTGATACATACACACTCATGTTTATGGCAACACAACTCATGATAGCCAAATCTTGGAAGAGGCCGTCGACAGATGAGTAGATAAGGAAAATGTGGTATTTATACACAACAGAGTACGACAATGCCATAAAGAAAGATATACTTGAGTCATTTGTTCAAAAATGGGTGCATCGTGAGACCTCACGTCCTCCCCAAACTTCCAAAACATCCTCCTCCAGGCTCCAAGAATCGGTGATTCACAGTAATCAGTTTCTAGAAACCTGTCAAGAACTCACTGCTGACCACTTCCAGAGGGCGAGACACCCTGGGCCTGTCCATGTTGAACAGTCAACTCCCCTGAAGAAACGTGTCTGTTTACAACCACCCGACCGCACTGCCCTCCACACACGTGTTACCAAATGCAACTGATCACCCAATTACATCCTTTCATTTGCATGGTCTATTTTCTCCAAAAGAAATTTCCTAGGAAGCAGGATACTAAACTGCTTTACATAACAGAAACAGATCTTCGGAGAGACTAATTACACCCTCCCTTCCACAGGCAGGCTTCCCACCCAGCGATGCTGCAGCCTGCAGGGACCTGCCTTCGGTCCGATTCTCCTGGCCAGTGCTCCCAGCACCCACATAGGCCAGAGGGCTGGCGAGGGAATTCAAGCTCTCGGCTCTGAGCACATCTTCCCTGCAGCAGTCTTACATCCTCAAGGCAAACCAGAGAGGGGACCACGCAAGGCCCAGATGCAGCCACCCACAGTGCAGCTTTTTGTTCTCCATCAACTATTTCCACCCACTGGAAATGTGCACGGACATTTACAAAACTGAGTGTGTTGAAAATGTGGCCCTATAAAGGATTGTCTACCCCCAAACTCTTTCAGTGTCTTGTACCATTTGACAAAAGAGATGAAGTAGCCAGGGGGCAATGGTGCCCAGGGCTTCCGGGGGAATGAGTGCAGGCGCCAGCAGTCAGTGAGAGGGGGAGGCCCAGTCCTGCAGAGATTGGTCCCTCCTGGATTCGTCCCTGATGCTGTGTAGCTGGGAGTGTGACAGCCCCTGCGGAATGGCTACAGACTCCCACAACACCATCCATGAAAGTGGCTTGGCAGCCTGGACATCTAGAATCCACTTCTGGCTCTTTCTATAACTTGCTGGGTGACCTGGGGCAAGTCACTTCACCTTGAGTTAATTGTCTCCTTTCCTGGGATCAAAAGTGTGGGTATTTCCTGGCTCTCCAAGGATAAGCAAGAATCCACATTACATCTGCTTTACTGTGTGAATAGCGAAAGCACTAATTTAACCAGGATGAACACTCTGAGCCCCCCAGCCTGGAGGAAGACCTGCTGCCTGGGAAACAAGCCTCTCCCCTCACTCAGAACAGACTATGGAAAGTGACCCTGGCAGCAGAGGAGTCTGGGGGTGCTAAGCTGCGTCCTTGAGTAACTCTACCAACTCCAGCTCATTGCGGACTTTTCTGGAGTCTGCTGATGAACCTGAGGATTGGAGAGCTGTATCCAGCTGTTTGGAGCACCAGAACCAGGTGGCAAGTACTACCACCCGGGATGGCCCAAGGGCCTAGGCGCCACTGGCCGCCATTGGTTCCTTGCTGCCCATTATATAAGAGAAAGCCTGATTTTGCTGCAGAAAAAAAGCCATGAGTGAATTAATTAAGAAGGCCTGGTTCATAAATAGGTCACTGAGCCAGAAACCCCAGCCTGTTTACAAGCCCCATCTCTTACCCAGGTAGAAGCAGGAAGGCATAGACAGGTGCATAGTTACAGCAAGACAACGAAACAC
The DNA here is from genome assembly GCA_004026905.1 of Hystrix cristata. NCBI lineage: Eukaryota > Metazoa > Chordata > Mammalia > Rodentia > Hystricidae > Hystrix > Hystrix cristata. Next base: position 61,844 of record PVJO010007459.1, on the reverse strand, counting down.
AGTCAGCTCAACACAGAAAGCACCAATCTGATCAGAGCGGATTCTGATAAACCCACCCACTCCCAGCAGGATTCTGCACGTTTTAACTAAGAATGATGACAGAGGCTTGCAGGGGCTGAGGCCAGGATATAGAACGACCAATCCTTGGGATTGTTCACGACGGCAAATTTCATTTGTCAGACTGGCCAGGCTATGGTACCCAGCTGTTTGGTCAAACACCGGTCTAGATGTTCTGATGAAGGCAGTTTTTAGATATGACTAACATTTCAATCAGCAGATACGAAGTAGATTATCCTCCATAATGTGGGTGGGTCTTATTCAATCAATTGAAGGCTTTTAGGAAAAAAAAAAAAAACAAAAGAAGGCTACAGGAAAAAGAAGTTCTGCCTCTACATGCCTTTGAACTTGAGCTGCAGCATCGACTCTCTCCTGGATCTCAAGGCTGCTGTTCTGCTCTGCAGACTTTGGACTCACCCGCCCCCGGAATCGGGTGAACCAATTTGTCAAAATAAATCTCACTATCTCTCCTTCCCCCAGTGTGTGTGTGTGTGTGTGTGTGTGTGTGTGTGTGTGTGACAGAGAGAGAGAGAGAGACAGAGACAGAGACAGAGAGACAGAGAGAATACAACTGATTCTGTTTCTATGGACACCCTGACTTAATACTTCAGAACTCTAAGTTCTTACCTGCACAGCATGGAATTCAAAGTCTCTTGTCCACGTGTCCAGGGAAGCCTGTGAAAAGCACCATTTTTCAACAATTAAGAAGTTGCACCTGCTATTTATTCCCTAAACTCTACCCTCTACCACTTCTCCGGCGGCTCTGACTGCAAATTATTCATCTCAATGTTTATACACATAGAAAAATCAAACCCCTAAATCATGGTGGAGGTAGGCAGCAGATGTACTGATTTATGTGCTGACTAGGTGTTCTAGGTAAACTTTTATTAAAGTCTACGAACAGAGGATCACAAGTGCAAGCCCAGCCTGGGCAACTTAGCGACCTAGCAAGACTCTGCCTCCAACGGAAAAATTAAAAAGGTCGGGGAAGTAGCTCGGGGCGAAGGCCTTGGGTTCAATATCCGGTACCCCAAAACAACAACAAAACACAACCGTAACAACAACCAGCAAAAATGCCCATGGAAATGGCACCCGAGTCAAGAAACAGACCCCAGCCAGGCCCTGCAGCAGCACCTCCTATCCCCTCCCAGCTTCTCTGTGCAGAGAAGTAACTGCCGTTCTGATTGCCAACAGCACAGACCGTTTGACCTGATTCTCAACTTTATTTCTGAAAGTTGTACTGATTTTTAAATAAGACACAAAATGAACATTTTAGTATTTATCTTTGAACTCATCGTCCCTGTTATGGGTTGAACTGCATTCTCTCAAAATTCTAAGAGTTGAAGCTCTAACCCCCAGGACCTCAGGATTTGACCTTACTTGGAGGCCGGGTGTGTAAGGAGGTGACTGAGTTAAAATGCGGTCACTAGGGAGGCTCTGAATCCAAAATGACTGGTGTCCTCACAGAAGGCAGAAACTGACAGAGACCCACGCATGAGGAGAACGCCATGTGAAGATGAAGGTGGAGAGTCTGGTGAGGCAACTATAAGTAAAAGAGCGCCACCCACCACCAGTGGCCCAGGAAAGAAGCAGCCGATTCCGCCTTGCAGTCCCCAGGAGGACCCAGCCCTGCGTCACCTGCCCAGCTGCCTCCAGAACTGTGTGACAATAAACTCAGACCCCGCTGCGCCGTGTGTTAGAGCAGCCTGATCAGACCAACCCCGTCTCCCTGTTACCCTCTGTGTAATTTTTCTTCCAAAACCCCACTGTTACTTTTCATTTCAGAAAAGACCTCCTGCTTCCATTGCACACTTTTAATGAACATTAATTTTTTAAAAGGCTAACAAAAATGGCTTTGAGTCCTACATGACTTAAATAGCCAGCTAAAAAAGTGACTGGCCACCTCTACCCCCATCGTGGGCCCAAGGGACTCTGCCCTAGGAAGAGGGGTCCCTTGGGCACAGGGAAAGATGTTTTCAGATGAGATAGGTGTCCCACTTTTTCACATCTATTTCCTGCCTTTCATAGGAAGAAGAAGGAGAGAGAATGATAAGTTTTAGAATCACAGAACTGTAGTCCCAAGAGGGAAGCTTTAAAACTGAATTCGGCTCGTTCATCTACCTGGAGAAAAAGACTGGAATGAAGAGGAGATACGAGGCCATTCTTGTGCTCAGGACACAGCTTGGTAACATCTGAGCCACACCTTGCCAGCAGGCACAAAACCCGAAACTGTCACCACTCCCGTCCCCACCTGCCCTCCACCCCACGGTGTGGCCACCTCTCCTCCCGCCACAGTTGCCACAGGAGCGAACAGAGGCTCCGAGCGTGGCTCCTTGTGGACCTTCCCACGGCTTTTTCTAACTGGCCTCACTCTGCTTTTTAGGTTCCGACAGAGACAAGTCGGGCAATCTCATAATAGCCCATAATTTAATTAGCAGAAGTATCACTGCGGTTTGGAGAAAACAAATGGATCATAGAAAATTGAAATGTTGTTTGCCCATTAGTGTTCCCATTTAAATCCTAGCTGCTCAATATTTTAACAAATGTTTGAAACGTTCACCATGTGTTTTTGGGCCACATGAAATAACCATCAGAGAAAAAGACTGTGAATGAAAGAAGGGGCCCTTTCCCCTCAGAGTCCTGGCACTTTCAGACACACTGCTGCAGAGGCCGGGGGTGAGGGCCATGTGGATAAGTGTGACAGGTGCACCAGCAAGGAGGGAGGGAGGTCACTTGGGGCACACACACTGGGCGTGCACCGCAGTTAAGTCTGCATCGCTGTTTGACTCAAACGCAGACCAAGAGGTAAAGGAGCCTAGCAGTGAGCTCTGCATCCCCTGCCTCGGCCGGGTGACCAGCTTTAGTGCAGCAGGCTGTAAGCGCCCCCTTCCTGCCTTGAGGCCTGGCCAAGTGGCAATGATAAGCTGCAGGCGTCTCCCTCTCTTTCGTCCAGCTCGATGCCCTGCCTGCAATATTCAACATTCTTACTTGCTTGTCCCAGTTCTATCCATTTTCTGAGACAAGAGAAGGGTCCCAAGGTTAATTCTTTCATTTGTTCATTTGGCAAATATTTATTGAACACCTGTTATGTGCCTGCCGGGCATAATGCAGACTCTAGGATACTAGTCAATCCCTCCTCTTATGGAACTCACAACCACAGTGGGAGAGAGTTGTTAATTAAATAATAGCCAAGCAAATGAGAATCTGCTAACAGGACCTTCCCCAACGTGGTGTGACAACTGGCCTGGAGTGGTGGGACCCACCGGCAGAGGTGAAGGAGCAACAGGGATCCATGAGGAGTTGAGCCTGCCTTGGGATCTGAACACACACGGACACTGAGTGGGCAAAGGGGAGAACATTCTGAAAGAGGGGAGAGTGCGTGCACAGCCCCGTAAGCAGAGTGTGCACAGGAAGCCGGAAAGTCAGGGGAGCGGGCTGGGTGTGTGCGGGTGTGGGGCTGCAGCTGATGTGAGGTATGAGAAGGCAACCTAAGCATGGCCGTGGCACGGAGCCTGCCTGCAGCTCCGGGGAGTCTCCCACGATTGAAGCAGGGCGGTGACAGGATGTGAGCGGCATGAAAAGCTGTCCTGGGCTGCTGGACACAGAAAAGAGGGGAGGGTGGCTGCTGGGGAAGCAGGCACTTAGGAGGCCGTGGCAGAGGCTGGGGGAGAGGCTGGGCCCTGCTCAGTGGGAGTGGACACAGTACAGGGCTTCTGGCTGAGGGGCGAAGGCAGCAGACCTCGGTGAGGGGCTGGTTCTGAGGCTGAAGGAAGAGTAAGCTTCACGGACTCCTGGGTTTCTGCCCTGTGTCGGGGAGGAGGGGCTGTCACTGAGGATGAGTCAGGGGACAGTTTAGTTCCAGGCATGCTAGATTTGAGACATCTGCACTCATGCAAAAGGAGGTCAACACAGAGTAGGAATTGGCCAGCGGGGTCTGGAGCTCAGGGGCAGCTGACTCCCTGCGCCACCCTGCTTGCCCATCTGCAGCATGAAAGCCACGAGCGGGTCTGAGGCTCAGCTCCTGCCAGAGACAATGCACTCTCCAAAAAGCTCATCTCCAATTTGTCACCCTGGTGCCCCCAGGGCCGGTCTCAAGGAGACAGAATCCCATCCAGCAGCCTCGTTCTCCCAGCCTTGCGTGCCCTTCCATGGAAGCCATGCTCTTGCTCCTTTCCCTCCAGCATCACTGACAGAGCAGCCAATGTCTGCTACCTTCCCTTCTCTTCTTCCCGCTCCCCTCCACGTGCATAAAGCTGGCCACCCTGACATCCTCCAGACAGCTGACTGCTTGGCCAACTCTGCTGAGTTCTGCACATAACCTCTTCTATCCCCATGGTCTCCCTCCCTGGCCACTCTTCACCGTCATCTTAGCTCATCTCCTCCTCCTCTGCCCCCAGACTCTGTCTAGCATAGGCAGCCATGCCTGCCATGCCTGGCCTCAAGTTTGGGGCTGGCCCTTTTCCTGAGCTCCAACCACGGTCACACACTCCGTGTCGCAGCCTTCTGGCACAGGGCCAGGTCAAGTGAACGCCAGAGTGAATTCTTCCCCAGCAAAGTGCAGGACGTGTGGGATCGGGATGAAAACTACCCAGCAAAAGGAAAGAGGGAAGTGGCCAGGGCATGGGGCGGACCCCTTTTTGATTCCTGAGTGTGCTACCGGAGGATCCTGTGACAGGAACTAGGGGGACAGGACGAAGGCTCCAGAGGGGGACTGCGAATGAGTTTTTCTCTCAGGTATGTTCTAGGTAACATGAAGTCACTGATTAGGAAAGGTTGCTTTCATCTGGAACCTTCCCTGCTCCTCATCTTCATTTCTCTTCTTGATGACAAGAAGCGTGACATTCAGTGATACTCTAAGCACCTTCCTTTTACCTTCTGGAGCCTTGACGAGGGTTCCCAGCTTTGGCTGCTCCCTGGAATCATCCAGAGAGACCCCCGAGTCTTGCCTCCCGTCAGCAGATCCAATCAGTCTGCAGTGCAGTCTGGACACCCAGGTGTTGAAATGTTCTGGGTGACGCTGTGTGTGGCCACCGTGAGAACTGTGGTTTGGAGATGGCGGCTTTGCTGCAAGCCAGTTCTCAAGGGCTCGATTACAAGGGTATTTATGGGTACTGCCATGACCCACAGTGACTGGCTTCCTTCTTCCAGTGGAAATCTATCATCTATCTACCCATCCATCCATCCAACCATCTATCTTTTTAAATTATTTATTTATTTATTTATTTATTTTTCTGGTACGCATATACTGGGGATTGAACCCAGGACCTTCACAGAGGCTACATTCCCGGCTCCCTTCACTACTTCTTAATTTGAGACACTCTCTCTGTCACTAACTTGCCCTGGCTGGACTCACGCCTGTGATCCCCCTACCTCGGCCTCCCAGCGCGCTGGGATTAAAGGCGTGTACCACCACGCCTGGCAACTGGACTCTTCGTAAGAGCGCCAGGGTTTACTTCAGGTTCACTTACCTCATAGGGCTCCTTGGTGGCCCTGCACTTTTCTATCTGGTAGAGCTGGGTCTTGTAGCAGACACTGTCCTGGATGTCGGATTTCTACCAGAGGAGGAAAGAAAAAGCATGGTTTAAACCTTGGAAATAGAAACGCCCACTAAGCAATTGTTAATTTTTAAACCAATGCTTGGCTGAGGAAGTGTGAAAGATGGGTGGAAAACAGGCAACTACGATGCAGTCTCATCTCAGAATGCAGCGTGGGGTGAGCCCTGGCCCCAGAGTCAGGCAGCCTGCTCTGTTACGGGCTTTCCCAGCCAAGGGCCAAGTGACTCTGGGCCAGTCACTGGTCCCTGCTGGGCTTCAGTCTTTGTGTCTGTGCAATGAAAACAGCCCTCGGGTGGGAAAATAGAAACCAAATAAATAAGCTGGAAAAAATAACTTATTTTGTTGAGTCACTAAATAGGACACAGATCTTGTTTATTTATTTGAAAACAGAAGGCACATACATCCCCAAAGGAGAGCCACAGCACTCCGTAGTAGAGCTTAAAGAAGAAGACAAATAACTACATGTAAGATCATGCAGGTGCAATCTTGTCTGGAGAATCTACCAACAAATAGTTAACGAGTGCCCTGATAGGCTCTCCAAATTAAAATACATGTTTCTTGGTTTTAAAAGAGTGGGAACTAAGAAAGAAGGGAAGAAATGACAATTAAGGTGTAATGTTTTACTAATTAGTTCACTAGATTGGATTTCAAAATTATACATGGGTTGTAAGTAATTGTCTGATAAGATTAATAACTGAGACAGTGCATCCAGTGCTATTAAATTAGCCATGTCTGGAAATCACTAAGCAGACCAGTCTGGGGTGGGGTGGGGGGAGCAGTTAATTCACTGCAGGTTACAAACAGCCACTTGCCTAAATTATGCATTCTCAGACCAGGAGTATGCTACAATTGAAGAGTTCATTATAAAATAGATACAATAAAATAAAAACCTTCTCTGGTTCAAACTATGTCAGCTGAGTTTCTAGGGAATGCTTTCAGTAGATAAAGCCAAGCTTGGCCTTGCAACACTTCAAACTCTGATGCTAGACAAAGCAGAAGGCAGAAAGCAAGACACCAGAAAAATCAAGACAAGGCCTAAGAGATTTGTCTCTCTTGCTTGATACGAGCTATGCAAATGTCTCAGAGGGTATGACTGACCAAAATTTGTATCTGTAAATGCGGAAGTAGCCATAACAAACACTCTTGTCTTGCGGGTAAAGCAACCAAAGAACTGGAATGTTTGAAACTGGTTACTGCTAAGAAAACCAGCAATGTCCTTCTGTAATATGTGAAATCACGAACTGTACAATATGGCCAGTTTCATGGCAACATTTTTACACTTGGACAACATTCATCATTTGAAAGAGAACACAGTCATCAGTGTGTTAGGTCTCTTCTCATAACCGAGAATCACTGGAAAGCTTAACCTTTACTCTGTACAGTATCATGGTCTCCAAACGAAATCACCTTCAGCCCTTACAAGGGAAAATGTTATGTGCAGGCACCTACAATCATATGTATATATATTTACAAATTATATGCATATACTGCTGTACTTATATATCATTCAGATTATAAAATATATGATAAATAGGAATTTAATGAGATGAGAAAGAATCTGGGACATGTGATGTTGTGGTTTATATCTAGCTGTCCCCTCAAAGTCTCACGTGGGGATTAGTCCACTGATGAGTTCATAGCTAAATGCGATATTGGAAGTGAAGTCTGGTCTGAGGAGCTGGTCACTGGGGGTGTGGCCAGGAAGAGATTATCTCCCTCCTCCTCCCTTGATCTCTCTGCTTCCCGCTGCCATGTCTTGAGCAAGCTTGCTCTGTCACCACTCTCTGCTGTGCTGCCCGGCCTCAGATCTAGCCGACTGTGGGCTGAAAACCTCCACAAACTGTGAGCCAAAATAAATCTTCCTCCTTACAGAGTGAGGCCAGCCCACACACTCGGTCCTTCTGTCCATGGTCTTTTCCCCTTTTCTGCCATGTTGTGATGTAATAGGGCTCTCATCAGAGGCCAAACAGATGGGCCTACCTGCTCTTGGACTTTCAGCCTCCAAAACTGAACCTTTTTTTTTTTTTTACAAAGTACTAAGACTCGGGTATTTTGTTACAGCTATAGAAAATAGAGTAATCCATACCCTATGCCACAAGTCATGTCTTTCTGGGGTTGACATGCCCTGCACAGATTTCCTGTGAGCAATACAACCACAGTGGTACCATCTCTGGAATGCAGGCACAGGGCTATGAATCTGTCCCCAAAGAAGTGCTAACCCATTACTGTTTACACAGAGCACATTTTCCCCTATAAAACATCCTCCTCTGTAATTGGCTAGTAATTTTGCAAAGCTTTTACTTTTGAGAATGCTTCTTCTCATGTACATCTTTTCTTTGGGTCACCAAAAAAAAAAAAAGAAAAGAAAAAAGAAAAAACAGTTCTATGGCTAATTTCCTGTGGAAGCAAAATCTAGCAAATATCCCAAGCTGAATCAGCTTGGAAACATCTGTACTTTTATCCAACTGTTTAACAAACCTTCTCGAGCTTCTTGGCACGTTGAGCAGTTTTCTAGCCATCTTCCTAATCTACCTGTTAACACTCTGGCCATCTTGTCTCACAGACATCATTTGGGTCATTTCTGCCATGGCAGGGAGAATATCATTTCCCCAATTGCACATGGATTTTTATCTTTCCAGTCTAACATAGAAACCCCAAAAAAGTTTCTAAACTTGTTGCTTGGTAGAATTTCGTGACCTACTGGACTATCATGTGACTTTAAATAGCACTGAAAAAATCTAGATTCTAAATATCTTCCTAACAGAGATGACCACACGCATCAGATCTCAAGGTGCAATATACGCAGGGTCAAGGTTGTCCTTCGTTAAAGTGAATTTTTAATCAAACACCAGATGGTTTTCCTGCCAATCCTGAATTTCTCTGGTTGATTTTCTGTTAGATCTGGTCCACACCACCCTGCTGAGTACATGCAGGCGTACTCGTGTGCAGAATCCACGTTGACCTGGATCCAGCTTTCTTGCTGGAATTCTTTTTTCATCATTGTCCATTTGGAGAGAGGTGATTTAATCAACACTAGAGGCTGAAGGATGTCAACGCCCTTTCTCAGACACATGTGAATTTCTTATGACCAGATGACGAAGGGGACCAACATGTCAGGGTACCACGGTCCACCCCATTCTGTGGGGCTCTCAACTGCATCTCACATATGACATGGTACACCTGGACTCTGTGACTGTGTGCAGGGGCCAGGATCAAGTTACTGAAGCTCAATTTCATTCTTATTTTCTGGAGAAGTAAATGTAAACGCAGTCATCTCTTGGTATCCTCGGGTAGTTGGCTCCAGACACCCTCATGGATAGCAAATCCAGAGAGCCTCTAGTCCCGGAGGTAAGATGACGTGGTGTTTGCTTATAACTTACACACATTCTCCCATATACTTTAAATCCTAAATTACTTGTAGTACCTCATACAGTGTAAATTCTATATAACTGGTTGTTATATTATTACTGTTTAGGGATTAGTGACAAAGGAAAAAGTCTGTGCATATTCAGTACAGGTGCAATTTTTTACAAATATTTTTGGTCTGTTGTCAGCTGACTCCTGCAGATACGGAACCCTTGCATACCGAAGGCTGAGTGTAGTGGCTTTCTCACATGCCGTCCTTTGGAAATAAACGCTCCCCAACAGGTATGGCCAGAGAAGTCCCCAGTGCCTCTAACACGGGGAACCGAAGAGCTAAGAGGGAGCAGAACAAAAACAGGTAACTGAGCTGAAGGGAAACAAGGCTTGACTCCCTCACAAGTCTCCCCAGGGCCTAACTCTACGGGCAACCATGAAAAACTTCTTGGATTCAAAGTGCTACCTGAGAAGCAGGTTTTGCTACTATTTTATCCCTCACTCAAGAAACTCAGCCTCACGTTAGGTTAAATAAGCAGCTTGGATCAAGTGTCAGCAGCTGGGAAACACTGCATAGAAGGTCCCACTCACCCCTGACAGATAGCGCTCGAGTTTCTTGTTTAAGAGGAAGTAGATGGCGAGGATGTGGCAGGCACGGTTGGAGAGCACCGTGTTGATCACGTCACTGTTCTTGAAGCCTAGCTTCTCGGTCATATGCAGCACCACGCTCGGGCTCAGGTCTTCCAGAGAAATCCTGCAGGATGCAGAGATGGAGCCGGTCACCTCCGCTCACAGCACAGCAGCACAGAGCTCACAACACAGAAGCACAGAGCTGGCCCATGACAGCCTCTGTGGACAACTAGGTGCATTCACTCACTTGCCTCCTTATTATGAAAAGTTTCACACCCACGGAAAAGTGGAGGGAACAGCATATAGCTGGCCCTCTCTTTCTACAGGTTCCTCATTCGTGCGGTCCAACAAACTTTGAGTGGAAATTATTTGAAAAAATTTTGCATGTGTACTGCATATGTAAAGACTTTTTTCTCGTCATTCTCTAAACAACACAGCATGATTACTATTTACATCCTAGGAAGTATTACAAGTACTGTAATCTAGAGGGGACTTAAAGTATAGAGGAGAATGTGCACGGGTTTTATTCAAAAAACATGCCATTTCATGCGATTTTACAGAAATCGAGCATCTGCAGATTTTTGGCATCCTTGGGAAGATCTTGGAAACAACTCCCCAGTATGGATACAAGGAGGATGACTGTTGATACCATATGTGATAACTTTGCCACACTTTCATCATTTTGGGGTTTTTTTGGGGGCCAAAATATTTTAAATTACAGACATCATGACATTTCACTTCTAAACACTTCAGTGTACATTTTTGAAGCCCAAGTGTAACCCAAGGGCATCCCCTACAGAGCCACAAGACCATCAGCACTCTAAATAAAATTTTAATAGTCCCTATATATCATTTGATAACATTAAGTTCAAATTCCCCAACTGTGCCCCAAATTTCTTTCCAATTAGACATCCTTTCCACAAAACGTATTTCTTGGCCATGGGTGGAGCACACATTTAGCCTGTCTTTGGGCTGGGCAGGGAAGCCATTCAGCCACTAATCAGAACATTAGCAGATCCATGAGAACCCACAAGTTCCGATCTGGGGAGCCTGTGCTCAACTGTAAACTGAGGAGCTCTTGGAGGGGGAAAGGGTGAAGCTTGTTCAAAGTGGTATTCTGAAAATAAACTCATTAGAGTAAAACGCCCAAGAAATATTAGGCGTTCATTTATTCACTCATTCATTCATTCACCCTCCAAATCCCTTTCACACAGAACTGGTATTACGAGGGGGAAGACAAACCATAAATCTACTTAGTCTCCTGATAGTCCTATGAGCGGGTACTATCAGCATCCCCATTTTACAGATGAGGAAACTGAAGGCCACAGCAGTGAAGTAACTTGCTCAAGATCACACAGGCAGGAAGTGGCATTCCCAGAATCAAAACCCATGCAGCCCTGCTGGAGTCTGGCTACTAAACCCCTACTCTCGCTGCTGTCCACAGACACGTTCAAGGGTTACCAAGAACAAGAAGTCAGAGTGAAGGTTATAAGGGGTGTGTGCTGAAAACAGGGGTGTGTCGTCAGATAGAACACTCTAAATCCCTTGAGAGATACAAGTAGGGTACTAGTGAGCAGAAGACAATCATGTCTGGATGGATAGCTCCCAATCTCCACCAAAGGGTCTGAAGGTATTTCTAATGGAACCTCAGAGCTACAATGTTAAGAGGAGGAGCCCAACTTGCCCCACCCACAGGGCTAGCTGATTGATAGGGCAGCAAGGGCAGAACCAAGTCTCCTGGCCATCACCCACCGTGTGGGTGTGACCTACACCCTCTCTCCTCCACGAGGTTGGTCCAAAACACCCACCTACAACCAACAACGAATTCAGCTTCCTCATTCCTATTTGCCTCGAATTATAAAATTGTAGGTAACATAGGGGAAGGGGAATGGAATGACTAGTGTTTAAAAAAAAAATATTCATCACATATTTAAAAACATATGGATTGGGGATGCAACTCTAGCAGAGCACTTGCCTAGTACGCTTGAGGTCCTGGGTTCTATCCCCAGCACCAAGAAAAGATTTTAAATACATAATACAATTATTTGAGTTACGATGACTACCATTACTTGCCAAAATGTTAACACAGGATGGTGCGATTGTTTGAAAATAGCAGGTAGCACCAGCATCGGCACCCCATCCCTAGCCAATCAGACCATAGCGGAAGCTGTGCCCCAGGCCAATCAGATCACGGTCATGGCCCCGCCCTCGTCTTGAACACGGGCCTCCAGGATCTGGGAGGGTGTAGAGTGGCACAGGGGCAGGGATAGAGGGATGCAGGTAAGAGGACAGATGTGCATGGGATGGACACCCCATTTCTGCCTTTTATATATGTTGCCTCCAAAACCAGGAGAGTCCCGCAAAATGTAGGCTATCAATCCACTCTTGACAGACAGTAATACATATTTTAAACATTTTCCGATAAATAATGTATATATTTGGTGCTCTCCAATGTCTGTTATTGAATTCGCATTATGTCTGTGGGTTTGGATGATACAGAGAGTGGAAAAATGTCCCAGAGCACAAGGTATAATTTGAACTGAGTACATTGGCATTAGGCCTATTTTTGTACCATTTTGGTCTAATGCTGTCCTATATTACCATGACCTGCTTTCCTCCCACCCATCTCCACAGCTAACTAGAGGGGTGGGGAGCTGTTGAGACCCCTGTGGGGAGACAGGAGAGGGCAGCAGGGCCAGCTCTGTAAAAATGTCTGTGCCCAGATCAGTGAGGCCAGCAGGGCATCCAGAAAACATCTGCTGACTGACTAGCATGAACATTTGTTAAAAAAATTAACTTCTAAGGCTGTTTTCCTCTTGCTTTTGGGTATCAGCTCAGAGATCCAAATGACTCCCTAGGAGAAGTCTTTACAGAAGAGCAGTGTAAAGTTTGCGGCCTTTATTTTCTCTATTTTTCCAAAAGGCAGACATTGACAACATCTACAATAATTAAATCTGGGTCGTATTAATCAGCTTCGTCGTCACTGGGACAAAATACCTGCCATAAACAATTTAGAGGAGAAAAGGCTTACTTTGGCCCAGTTTCAGAGGTGTCAGCCCTGGTCTGCAGGCAGAGCAGCAGAAACAGCATGGTGAGCAATTCAGCTCAAGTCAGGGACGCGGGAAGAGGCGCTGGGCAGAGAGCGAGATCCCCTCCCCACGGCAGGGTCGCAGGGACCCTCCTCCTCCAACTGGGCCCCAGCTCCTAATGGCCCATTCAGCCATGAAGTCCCTGGGGTCCCTTCGGAGCTAAACCATAACACGGGACCAGGAACATGGGGAAACTATACACCATACTCTGCAAAGGAAAGATTTCTTTCTTTAGCTGTATGTTCTTTCGCCTTTGATCTATATGCTGGTAAAACCAGAAAAAAGTATCAAAAAGTACATTTTTGCGTTAAATATAAACACTTTTCAAAATAACGATTGTCAATAACAGGTACCTCTCACAACAGTTCAGAATTCTGCTTTCTTGTCTTAAAAACTAAACACTGACCTATCTCTAGCATAAAATGAGTAATTAGCCTTGCAAATGCAGAGATCGCCAACCTGGCAAAACCAGCACAGGAAGGCGAGTTTAAGTGTTAACCCACCAAAGCCTACCTACAACCTTGGAAAAGCTACAAAACGAGATGTCCCATCCTGATTCTTTGTCAGTGGGGACGCGGTAAACAAGGAGGGCCGCACTGTGTTTCTAATACAGCATCACCTCCTTCAAAAGCCAGGCGTTGAGTGGATTGATTATGCTCATTTAGATGTGATTACATTAGCTTAATGATTCATTTGGCTGCCACCAATGGCCTCCTTCAACAGAAAGCGTACCTGCGCGCTGCTCTCCACCGGTAACGAGGCGCGGCCCCTCAGCTCTGCTTTCTGTCTCATGTTGGGGATAATATTTCTGGTGCCTGTTTCAGATACTGGCCCAAATTGAGCAGGTGTTGGAAAACAGCAAATCTATTTCCAGGTTCCCTTGGTAACCTAAGTAATCTAGACTTTGTCTAAATTACTGCCCGTGAGCCAAATGGTAGAATTCTAGATGGCAACCGAGTGAAACTAACCGCTCTGTGGTCACGGAGAGTGTAAATTCAGTCCAGCAGCGCAGATGAGGCTCTGAAAATGTCCACCCATGTGTACCCTTAAATTCGTCTAGAACTTCTGCCACAAGACACAGCCCTGCTGCCCATCTTGTTTGGCGAAATGGGTACTCAGTTTTGATAGGCTTCGTGGATGTTTCCAGCACTTCCCAGGCATTCTGGACTAGGGCCACAGAGGACACCCCCTTCCCTGGGTTTTCGGTACTCCCACCCGCCTCCCTCTGTCAGTGGTTCTCCGGTCCTCATTCAAGTTTGGGCAGATATGCAGGCCTTGCTGGGTCCAAAGGAAGAAGCAAGGGGGACCTAGTGACGGTCACAACAGAGTCAGGGGTCATCCATGAGACAAAGGGCCTTTAACTCATAAAGCAAAATCATTAAAAACATGATTTTCATTTTCTTCTCTAGTAGTGGGGGACTTCAAACTGGTTTTTGCTAAAAACTGACTCGTCACTTAGGCCTACAAATGCTCAATAGATAACTAAAAGTAAAACAAAGCTTGGCCTTCATTTGTAAAACTCCGAGTCAATTCCTCAGCACTGTATATAGACATGTTAGTCATTTGGGGGGGGGGTGTGTCCAGAAGTTGGCTAAAAAAGGCTTATTAGCCCAAATTGACCTTGCCTATCTCATTGCCCTTCAAGACTGAGAATGTTAGGGTAAGAGCTACAGCCAGACTCCCACTGCCCTAAGCCCACAGTCACGTGGATTCCCGCAGAGCCTCACATGACCAATAATGCCTTTGAAGTCACAAGACCACATCCCCTGGGAATCAAATTGTCCCTCAGGTCACAAGGGTTCAACCTGAACTACAAAACTAGGGCTGAGATCATAACCCACTGGGCCTTGGCCCACCTCAGTAATCCTAACGGCTGGTCTCCAGCTTTGGGGAGTGGGCCGATCTGAACCCCACATCGGAGTATGCCCCTCCAGCTTCTGAAGGCACAAAACTTCCCTTATTTGCTTTTAATTTGCTTGTCAGGGGCTGGTTGGATCTCTGTCAGAACTGTGCTTCCCCTTATTCTCTCTTACTTCTAATATTCTGCAAATTCATGCTTCACTTTTAATTTCCATCATCATTAAAGCAAGAAGCCACTCTCGCCGGTGATGCCTGCCCTGTTTTCCCTGCAGAAGCCAAGATGAGGGTCCTCACTCCCTTACTCAGACTGGTCAGCAAAATGCCAAGCAAGTAGGAGAAAAGCACACACAAGTTGTCCTTATCATTTTCAACTCCAGTCTGCACCTGGAGAAGGGTGGGCCTCCTGGAAAGCCTCTCGGTGGCCTGTGCCATGAGTTCCCGGCTGTAGGCCCCTCCTGTGTCCCACCTCCTGGTCACCGAGAGGAAAAGCCACCTGGCAAGTCCCCGAGCAGACCCAGCCTGAATGACTCCTATCCCATTTCCTTCTTGCCCCCAACACCTTAAGGCGGGAGACAAGGGGCTGAAAAAAAGTCACAATGAATCCCCAGAGAAGGAGGTTAAGCGTAGTTTTGAAAGAGACATTTTTTAAAAATTAGAGTTTAGGGCTTTTAATATGTCCTAAAATCACTGAAGCAAAAATTCTGATAAGACGTTCTGCTTTCCTTTACAACCCTTTAACACACACACAGACACACACTTGCACACACTCAGGCCCCAGTTTCTCTAAACAGTCCCTTCGTGTGAATTGGAAAGAGGTGTCCCTCAGGAAAGATGTAGCGCCTCACAGCAAGGCTTGGGGAGCAGAACGTGGCCTGGGTTTCAGCCTCCAGTCGCCCTCTGTACAACCACATGCCGCGGCCCCATCTACACTTCCTTTCCCACGAAGAGATGAGCCTGGCCGTAGCTGTGTGAGGTGGAAGTGAGGAAGGACACTGAAGAGAAAAGGCAACTTTGCCCGAGTCACAAATGGCTTCCTGGCCAGAACTACTCAGGGTGGTAAGCCGGGCCTGGTCTTGCCCAAAAAGAAGTCCCTCTGGGCGCACCACCTTACCTGTTGGGGTAGGTGACGTTACAGGGCACTTTGCCTGTGTAATTCTCATTGAGCCAGCGATTTGCCAGGGCTTGTTGAATATTTGGCCTCTTCACGGGGTCTGGTTCTAGCAGGGAGCGCAGGAAGTTGATGGCGCCTAGAAAACATCAGGTGAAGAACATACCCATGTTACAGGTTGAACGAGACACCTCTGAAAGCTACAGCAGGGGACCTGCCACCTCACCTGCCCCCTGCCATAGCTGGGGTGATCTATTCTCTAGGCATAACTCTAGGCAGAGTTGTGATTCAATGATTCGCAGAATGTGGGTTCAGCCCCACCTCCCTTCAGGCAGGTGGGGTTCAAATCCCACTTCCTTCTTTCTCCTTTTAAAACGGAAGTGCTACATATCCTGAGTTTATGGTATCTCTGTCCAAGTGACACAGGTGGCATGTGAGAAAGCAAGAAGCAGTTTGGTCTCCCCGGGCTGGGTACTTCCCAATACGTCCTGTGGTCTCTTCTTGTTGCTTAGAAGTGAGCCAAAGAGATGTATATTTACACACCTGAAGGATGAAAGAGCATCAACAGAAAATGCCTGCTGTCAAGACTGGTGGCCAAGCACTCAGGGAGAAGTCAGAAGGGTCAACACATTCTAACTGGACTCTTGAACATGGTCCTTTCCATTGGGCACTCATGTCTCAGAAGGCCAAGGAGGATCTTCCTGGTTTGTTCCTTCAAAGCCATTCTCCACGGCTCCCCACTTCTTCTCCATACTCTATGACCCAATTAACGACACAGCATCCAGCCTGGCTGGAGCCCACCGAGCCGGGCATATTAGGCCAGTGTGATACCAGACAACCACATTGTGTTAAAATGTTAAGTAGACTCTGTACTAGTGACTTAAGACTTAAAATCCTAGTTTTGGCACGTGCCACACTATAAACCCACAAATGCTTGACGGGCTCCCTGCAAATGGGCTGGCCCTCGTAATGAAGGGGCTGCTTGGGGAGGATGGATGCCAATGAAGCTCGTCATTGTTTTTCAGCCTAAAGACTTCACTGTAGTCACATCAGTTGTGCTAAGCATGAAGTAAGAGAAGGACATGCAAAACCATTAAACCCAGACAACTCCTCGTTATGGTTTAGCTCTAAAATGTACCCCCAAAGGCTGGTGTATTCCAGGCTGGGCTTTTGGAAGGTGATTAGATCTTGGGGGGCACCATACACATCAGTGGATCAATCTACTGCAGGGTTCAGAGCAGAATGTGCTATTAGGAGGTGGGGCCTGGTTGGAGGTGGGTCAATGGGCATGTGGCCTGGAAGGGTATAGCCTTGTCCCTAGGTCCTCTCTTCTCTCCTTGCTTCCTGGCTGCATGGGATGAGAGCTCTCCTCTGCCCAGGCCCTTCTGCCATGCTGGTTTTGCCTTGGAGCCAGGTGACTATGGACTGAACCCTCTGAAAACTATAAGACAAATGAAACTTCTCCTTGAAGTTATGGGTGTTGGGGATTTTGTCAGCAACAGGAAAGTAATTAAGATACCCCTTTCCCTTGTATCCCAGGCAGAAGTAATTTTAAAAAAATGGCCTTAGTCTCCTTTCATTAAACATTTCTAGAACACCTGCTATTTACCCAAGCGCTATAGACAGGAAGCTAGTTCAAAGAGAATATTTGCATCCTTTAAGATTGCAACAAGGGTGATGCTGGATAACATACACAAATATGCACATGAAGGTCCCGGGCTACAAAACTGTTCAGCAAGAAAATAGGCAGCAGGTCTGTACGTGGAAAATGAATGCCAGGGATCACTTCAAAAGGAATGGGGCCTGGCTTGCTGTTTTCTCATCCTACAGTTCTTATATGGAACATTATTATATTGTCTTGCAATATTTAAAAAATTCTTTTGTGTAGTTTTATACATAACATCCAGTTTCTAACATACCAACTAGTAAGTCCCAGAAAATAACCTTAGTTTGCTTAGTTGCCAATCTTTTCTATCTTTTTCTCCAAAGCTCTGTTTTTTTTTTTTTTTTGGTTTTCTAAGACAATCTTGCTTTGCAAGGAAAAGTCATGAAAATTCTCACTGTCTCATCGGCTTTAAGTTGTCATTTCAACACTGTTCTTAAAAAAATGATGGGACTTCCGCAAACACATTTTCTGCAGGGTGGAAATGAGGCCATCAAAAGAGGGGCTAATGGTGAGGCAAGAAGCAACTCAGGAGCAGCGACCCTTGTGAGTCCCCATGACTCCTCTAGCAGGGTCCCAAGCAGCTGAGGAGGTCACAAGAAGGGCATCCGCCTTCACGAATGTAGTGGGTAAAAATATATACAGACACCATAAGAATCACATTTAACACTATAAATTTCACTTGCTCGAGGACTGTTTCAATCCCAGCATCACCAAAAAGACAAACGCTGTTAAATTTTATAGCTAGGTCTCCAAATCAAACTTTCTAGAAAGCAAATAGAGCTCCAAAAAAGAGGGGTTTCTGTTCTGAGCCCCTCGTCTCCCTTCCCTCAACACCCCTACATTGCAAGAGCCATCCGGGTCAAAACGAGGAGCCCCCATTGGTCAAAGGGCAGAGACACGGGCTGAACGAATTGAACTGGGCATGCCGGGGAGTGAGGATGCTTTCTGAATGACCCTCCTGGTGACCTGAATGACCCCTCCCAGGCTACATCTTGGCATTTTCAGAGTATGATCAATTGGAGGGGCCAAGAATAAACCAGATGTGCGTTTTTGCTCTATTTTCACAACCAAGGACTCTACATCTTCACAAACTGCTGATGAGCACAAGTAATTTTAGTTCACATCTCTGCTGACGAATTTTATGTCTTCGTACAAAGTACTGCACTGCTATCCTAAAAGGACTTTGAGGACATCCTCGGACCTCTTTAAAGTTTTGGTTAGAGTTTTGAAAAATCTCTAATGTCTCTGGGGCAAAAGGGATTCAAATATTCCCTACTGTCCAGGACAGCCATGCATGCCCAGCACAGCCACCTGTAGCCCTCAAACCCTTTAACCCTTGGGCCTCCGCTCTGGCCAGGAGCATTGGGCCAAGCCACACGGAGTGCTCTTGACTTTGTGCAACATAATTTGAGCTACACAGTCCCATAGAGCAAAAGTTCCCATCCTTTACTTCTTCCCAAGTCTGGATCAGCACACATGAGCACTCGGATGTTGTGCCAGGGCTAAAGGTGACAGATGAAGCCCTCAGACTTCTCCTGAGCGCTGCCCGTTATACGTAGGTGGATCCAACCCCACTGGAGGCTGCTTCCTCACCGCCTCCCAGGCTAAGAATCCTGTGATCATCCGCCAGTTAGGCCTTCTTGGAAACCTTAACTAGCAGCGGCTCAACAGTCAGCAAGGCTAACACTTCTCCTTCGGCGTCACGTCAGTGTATCTGTGGCACACAATCCCTTTAATCAGAAGTGACTGGAATGTGTTGTATCACTAAGGTTCGATGATGGAAGCGTAAACTGCCTGAAGAACGTCTAAGCCCTGAAAGGCATTCACTGCTCTGTGACATACAAGTGCCAACAAGCAGAAAGCTAAAACGGCCCAAGAAGAGACAACTGGAAAGGCCCCCAAAGCTTAAGATTTCCAACTATGCGGCAGAAACAAGGGGCAGTTCTTTGAAAGCTTGTTTCATGAACTCACAGGGGCAGCAGAGCTGTGTTTTTTCAAGTCAAATTTGGTAAAAATTCTTCAAACTGAACATAAAGAGAGTACTAGGATATAAAAGATGGGATCATTACAAACAGGAGTGGCATAATTATCGAATTAATAAAGACATGTGTTCATGACACACAATGAAATTGCCATAGTTTCCATTTGGATTGACATTACGTTCAAAGCGCAAGGACTTAAAGACAACAACAGATAATGTCCTCAAATTGGGAGGGGGAGCATCAAACTCAATAAAAAAAGGAAGGGAGAGAAGCACCACAGGACGGTAGAAAAATCCATTTTCAGTCAGTCGGACTTAATCCTTATGAGACTCAGTTTCCTCACTGGTAAATTAGAAATAATGATACTTCCCTTGCAGGGATGTGTGAAAACAAGTTCAACACAAAAACACATACACATGGTCACTCAAGAAATGGCAAGAAACAGTGAAGCAGTATTCACGGATGTAAGTGGATGATATCACAAGGGAATATAAAGGTGAACCAGTCTTGTTAGGAGGAAGAGGAATTGAACCTGGTAGAGTAGAGAGGGCCGGAAACACATGGAGCAGTCAGAAGGGCAGCAGCTGATCCCCAACCCTGAAGTCATTCGGTTTCCAAGCAAGACAACGCCCTGGGGTATCTGCGCAGCTGGTGCACACCTCTGAGCCCCTCACTGGGCCAATTCTTCACCAGCGGCCACCCTCCCAAGTCACACACACACTTTGACACCCAAATCAGTGGCCTGGATGCCCTGAGCATCCATCACATGCAACACTACGCTTGATACCTGGAGCAAAAGAGTAAAGCTCCAGCTGAAGAGAGATGTTTGTATGTCCCATTAAGGAAAAAATGCGGGAGGCATCAGACTCCTTAGTTGGAAAATCAGATCTAGAAATGCAGTTCCTGCCTGACAAGTCAAAACAAGCACACGGAGCTCGAGGCCCCCAGTGAAGTCTGTCCCCGGAAAGCAGGCGCCTGTGAGGTCAGACCCGAGTCCAGTGACGCTCAGACTGCGTGGAACATTTTGAGTGCTTTTTTTCTGCAATGACCTTTGGACTGAATTTTAACATTTTAAGGCATATATATATATATTTTACTTCTTTAGGGATAAATTTGATTTCCCCAATCAAAAAACACTTTAGATCCCAATCTGCTAAGGCTGAGTAAGATTCCTGGGAGTAAAACAATGGCACGTCTCTGAAGTACTGAGACTGATTTTTTGTATTATTCACCTCCGTACCCTCGGCTGGCTGTCCGGCCCAGGCCCGTGTTGAATTCGGGATGAATTCTTGCTCCTCCTTGTATAGCACATGTGTGGTCCACGCTAATGCTGTTTACAAACTTGTCTGGCTTTTGTGCTAAGGTTGCTCTGCCTTGTCCCAATACTTGAGTGAGGCCATGTTCCATGTTTTGGAAGCTTGAATATATGAGTGGAAGGGACATAGAATAGGAGATTTCAGGCTGGTGAGAAACTGTCTCTTTTTCTTTTGCCCGTTCCCTTTGCATTGATTAGCAATGCTGAAAATGATGGCTCTTCCATCATCCTAGAGCCTTCTCTCAACAGGCAAAACTCTCCAAACCTTGAACTCCTGACGATCCTCCTGCCTCAGCCTTCCAAGTGCTGGGATTACAGGCTTGTGCTGCCACCACTCCCAGCCTGAATTCTTCTTCTTCTTGGTTCTTTTTTTTTTTTTTTTTTAATTTTGGGTCATATGCCTCAGTGAAGCTGAGTTTATTTCAAGAGGACAATTCAATGACCATCTGAATCGAGCCTAGGCCACATACTTGATGTGAATTTTTAAGCAAACAAGAAGAACTGTGTGAATTTACTGGACCTGAAACCAAACCTCAATACAAACTGTTTACTGAAATGTGAACCAGCTGAAGTTGGAGAGTGCTTTCCAAACACACCTGATGATTCAGTCTGGTGAGTAACTGAACCTCTGTACACTGAAAAGCTTTTGAACAGGCTCAAAAACTATATGACCCAACAAATTACAACCCCACCTGAATGAAACTAGTATTTCTTTACAGTGAGTTGACTAAAGGGAACATAATAGAAATGTGATTATCAACCTTCTTTTCCAAGCCAAGATTATAATACGGTGAGTTTTAAAACAATCAAGCTTGTAATTATTTTTCGAGCAGAGAAGACAAGAGCCTCTTGATGTGTGCGTTTTGTAGGGGAAGGAGGAAGCTGGGGCTTTGGAATTATAAAGGTAAGGAAAGGATCCAGGTGTGTGAAGGGCGTGGCTGGCTAGACATGGGAAACCAAGAGGGCTTGAGACTTAGGATGAACAGTGGGAAGAAACTCACTGTCAGGGGACTGTCACACTAGCATTGCTGCAAGACAAAACACTACTTCACAGATGCCCCCCATCAGTCTGGATGAAGGTCCTTGGAACCCTGAATCCAGAGCAGCAGGCCATTACCTGTGGACAGCTGGGTGGGAAGGGGGTTCATTTCTTTGTCCACCATCTTCTGGTACAAAGCCCTCAGGCTGAAAGGCTCCACTGTGAAAGGCAGGGTCCCGGTCAGCATGGCATACATGTTCACACCTCTGAAAGAGAGACCAAAGCGTGAGAGCAGGATGAGGCCCCAGTGAGGAGGACAGAGGAGGACAGAGGACACGGACTTAGTGCCAGCTTCCGTGTTGCCGTGGTCATAAGAGCACAAAAGTGCTCCTTCCTAGGCCTCCTTCTGGGCCCTCAGCGACACTGCGGCCTGGACGCTGAGAGGCATGAGGGGGCACTGAGTGAGCAGGCTCCACCCAGCTTCCGGAGAGCCACCACTTGAGGACAGACCCACTTCCTCCCACTCCGCTCCCTCTATCGTCTACAGGTGGAGCACCCTCCACCCCCAGTCCCAAAATCCAAACTGCTCCAAATTCTGAAACTTTCCGAGTGCCACTGCCATGTCACAAGGGGAAAATTCCGCCTCAGGCCTCACGAGACAAGGTGTAGTCAAAGCACGGGCATACAAAAGGTTCAGGGTAACATGACTTCGGGCCATCTATATGAGGTGTCTAGGAAACATCAGTGAGTTTTTTGATTAGACTCGGGTCCCATCCCCAAGATGTCTCATTATATTCAAATAGTCCAAAATCTGAAAAAAAAAAAAAATCCAAACTCTGAAAAAGTTCTGATTCCAAGTGTTTCAGATAAGCGATACCCAACCTGTAGTGGGACGTCAACAGCAAGGAATTTCAGGCCAATTACGTTTTTTTAAAAAAAAAAACAAAAAAGGTGCCTGGACGATGTTAAGAACCGCAGATAAAAGTAGTCCTGCCCTTATGTAGTTTTCCAAGTACAGGTTACAAGGAAACGACTGGAAGAGACCAGATAGAAGATACAGGGAGGGCAAAGACCAGGACCAGGACGATGAGCCCATCTGGTAAGATGTCCACCAAAGTCCAGTACTTTGCTATCTTCCTGAATTTTGCTTTGGCTTGTCATTAGAGAATTTCTTTCCTACCCCTATTTCTTATTTTATTATTTATTGTGTGACTGCCACTTGGCCTGGCCCAATATCTCAGCTGTGGTTGAAATACCTTCTGAGTGGCCTTAGCTGCTTATATCCAAAGCCAATCTAGCAATCTAGAGAATAGCAACGTCTTCTTGGAGGATTTTTATTCTCACGATGTACAAACCTAATATCGTTTTGATGAGATCTCCTGATGGGGATGAAAAGCCTGCCTGCCAAGCAACGGGTCTTCATCGTTCAAAAGCACCCAGGGAGTGTTTTTAAAATGGGGAGTGGGATTTCCAGTCAAAACAAATCCAATGGAGAGTGACTGAAATGAAGAATCTTAAGGCCTAATTCCACTAAGGCGCCTCTGAATTACTGTGTTCCAGATAATGACAGGTATGGGAGCCCATGGGCTGCGGCTAAACATCATTCTCAAATTTCAGACATATACTAAAACGGGTTCCTACTCTGAACTCACAGTGGAGTTAGGGAGACAGATACACAAATGTTCATTCCACACATTCTTGTGTGGCCCTCACAGGGTTATTGGTGCTGGGTACGGGTGAAACAGAGACAGATGTCCCCACCTTGGATTTAGAGTTGGGGAGAAACAGGCCATCAACAAAACACACATGAATGAACACAATCCTTTCAAGTGGTGAAGTGTGCAAAGGGAATAAGAAAATGCTAAATTGGGATGCTTTTAACCACAATAGGAGTTCGATTAAGGGAGACAAAGGACTTACAAATAAGCAACTCAGTGGCCGCTAAGACAGAGTGGCCACTGAAGACAGAGTGGCCACTTAGGTAGTGAGTATAATGTGTATGAATTTCTGTATCTCTGGGTGGCTGGACATGAAGATGGAGATATAAGCTGCATAAAGCAAGAAACAGAGATGCTGGAAACAGAGGTGCATGCCTATAATCCCAGCATCCTCAGAGGCTGCTGTAGGAGGATCCCAAGTTCAAGAACAACCTGGGCAACTCAGTCCCTTAACAAGAGTCTGTCTCAAAATTTAAAAAGAATTTAAAGGGGTGGGGACACAGCTCAGTGTGAAGGCCCTGGTTTCAACCTCCAGCACTGGGAAAGCAGGGAAGGAAGAAAGGAAGGCGGGAGGAGAAGGGAGGAGGGAAGAAGAGAGGACGGAGAAGGGAAGGGAAGGGAGAAAGGAAAGAAAAAGAAAGCAAGAAAACAAGCAAGAAAGAGAGAAGAAAAGAAAGAGCAAGGAAGAAAGCAAGCCAAGAATAAGAAAGGCATGTGCAGAGCCACTGAGAGCAGTGATTCTCGGTATGTATCTAGTGGAACACAGCCCCAGGATAAGAAGAGATGGGAAGAGAACAAAGTTCTACAGCCAGATAAGTTGGAAGTTGTCATCTCCTCTGAGCTGATCGAAGGGGCTCAGAATGGGAGCAGCTGACTGTGGGGGCGAACGAAGCATGTCTGTTAGAATCAGAGCAGAAGACACGGCGTGCAATGGAAAGACAAAGCAAATAAGCACCAGAGACATTTTGAGGGCACGTGCCAAGCTGCAGACTTGGAAAGCTGGAGCAACGATAGAGAGAGACAGAATGGAGGGGCTGAGGGAGACAGCTGAGAGGTGGAAGGAAAGGGTGCCAGGTGGGAACACGATCGAGAACCTGCTGTGCATTGCTGCATGTAGACATATTTAAGGCAGAACCGAACATCTCTGCTTTGGAGAATCTGGTGAGACTGACCAGGGGAAAAGCTAAAGCAGCCTCAAAATTGTGAAATTTCTACTTACAAAGAAGCCTCGCATACATGGCTTTAATGGATGAAAATCCTCTGGCACATCCACCAAGTTGCTGGGGACCATGGAGGCCTCCAAGGCAAGCTGTCCGAAACCTCCCTAAGCCAGCCTGTCCACCAGACCAGCTCCATGCCTGAGGAACAGCTTCCCAATACTGACCCGACATACGCATCTTCTAGGCATTGGCTCTGCAAAAGACCAATTGCTTTTCCACAGCGAGCACTTTACATATTGAAAACTGGAATCAGGAACTCCCTACCCCAGGCCCTTTGCCTATGCTTCACGTGACAGGGTTTGAATCTCAAAAACCCAGCTCTCTGCCCTAAATAAACCACCAGCTGGTTCATGTAGTTAATTAGTGTCAAAGTTTTCATGCTCTGTAACAAAGACCTAATACTTCAACAGAACTTGAGTGAAGTAAACTTGGGGGGTTGTGAAAGGATTCTCCCCGTACCTACTTCTGTGTACCTCATCTTTTCTCTAACATTCTTATGCAAAACTGAAGGTCCCGGTACTTACACAACATTGTCTTTTTTTCTGCTAATGAATGAGTTAAACATTTCTTACTTATTTATTTTTTGCAGCACTGGGGATTGAACCCAAAGTCTTCACATTGAGCTACATCCTCAGTTCCTCCCCCTACCCTGTTTTCTCAGGACAGGGTCTCACTAAGCCGCTAAGTGGCCCGGGCTGGGCTCAGACTTGTTGTGCCTCAGCCCCCCAAGCAGCTGAGATTACAGGAATATAGATGTTGTACAGTGCCCACATGGTACTTCTCAGAGCGAGGTACATGGACACATTCTCGGGGGCTGATTTTCTTTCTCATGATGTAAAAATATATACATATAAAAACACTTTACAGACTAGAATCAGGACATCCAGATGACTACAGTATAACTAAGGACCCCCGCACCACACACACACTCAATTTCAATGCTTACTTTGGCACCGGCGTTTACCAGTGCACACTTTTTACCAAAAAAGTCACTTTTATTGTCAGAGGTTAATGAGAAAGGTGCAGAGGTAGACTTAATTTGTCAGTATTGCTTCTCAGCTTGAATCTGTGCAAAGGAAAGTCCCCAGATAATTGGAATAGGGCAGTGGTTCCCAAAGCACGCTCTGGCAACATCGGCACTGCTGAGAAGCGGCTGAAAATGCACATTCCTGGGCCCCGTTCAGACTCAGTAACTCAGAATCACAGGGCCCTGAGAGCCACCATTTAACAAGCCCTCAGGCGCTTCTGATACACATACAAGTCTGGAAGGATGAAAAGTGGCGGGAGAATTAAGTCATCCCAAAATGGGTCTGACAAACTCAAAGAACCTGTGCCCAACAGAGCTAACTACACTCAGACAGTGCACAGCAATCCAGGCTCCCAAGCATCACCCGCTGCATCATATTAACGTTGCTTAGCTGGAATATTTGGGGGATCATTTAGCCTCAGTCATATTTAATTTACAAGTTGGTTTGGGTTTTTTGTTGTACAGGGTATAAGTTTAAACAGTGTAATTCTGGGTTCATGTACTTTCAAAGTAACATTTAAATAAAAATAACCTTAGTCAATATGTGAGGCTATTAAGAATGTTCTTCCTTTAATAGGAAAGCATATGATACTCAATTTGAAGAATATTACTCTTTTATCTTTGGGCACACATGGCTTCTTGTCCCTGGCAGGGAGCATCAAACAGTGCGGAATCCACCCAAGAAGTAGGATACCATGATAACACTGACTCAAGGGGTTTGGTGAGTGGACGGAGCAAGACGATCAGCTCTTTTACCAAAGTTTCTTTCTTCAAGGAGACCTGGGAACATTTATCTGCTTCAAAAGATGACAAAAATCTCTAATCACTGCATGTTCCATTGGTCTTTGTTCTCTTCATTATCTGGCTTGGAGCACAGATACAGGTGACAGATAAAGGCCTTAAAGAGGCACCAGCGAACTCTGCCGTACAATCTTGCTCCAGCAGGTGCTTGCTACGGAAACTCTTGGTTACCTCACCAAGTTGACTCCAGAATTACAGTTCTCATGGAGGAGTTAATTTTCAACAAAGCAGCCACAAATCCTTATATAAAACCTAGCTTTCACCCCAGGGTCTTTTATCTATAAAATATGGATAATAAAAGCTACCTACCTCTCAGGTCACATGAGAGTCAAACGAATTAAGCCAGAGAAAGAGCTGAACTGAATGCTGTGCCTGGCATAAATTAAGTATGCAATAAATGTGATCTAATGTTTCATTAAAAAAAATCTTAACAGGAAAAAAGCTGCAATTACACTTGTGCTCTATTGCAAAATAATAATGGAAACCTACATGGATAGTCAGATAGGTCTCCGAGAATTTAAAAGGGAAACTAGATTGGGCATCTTAATTCCTCTCCCCTCGAGTTCTCATACATGTTTAATATCCGGATAAAAAGAGATCTAGTCCCTTTGACATTTCACAAGTATGCAAGAATACCAAGGGAAAAATGCGGAATGCAGTCTCTAAACCTCTGTAATCCCACAGAATCCGGAGGAGTTTCAAAACACGTTCAGAATTTCCTTATAGGTCTTTTGAAATATGGTCCCAGGACTTCTTACTTTTCCTGGGGCAGACATGAGATCCCTAAGAATCAAAGATAGTTTCAAAGAAAAAGCGTGATTACAGGCGAGGAAGAGGGAGAGCAGCAAGCAAATGCTTTAGCATTTTTTTCAAGTAGAAAGAAATAAGGGTGCGTTATCGTTGGGTAGAGAAAAACTCTACCACTGTAGAATCCACTGGTGTCAAAAGAAAGAATGACACAGAAGGGCAGCTGAGGGAAGGAAAAGGACCCCAGGAATTGCAAATATGGAATCTCAGGAATTAAGTCAAAAGCCAAATGGCGGTCCTGACATTTAGTCCGACACACAACAATACTCCTTGGAGGAAAAGCCAGGGTCCCACCTGTCATCCCAGAGAGGAAAGGCACAGAGTCACTGCTCCCTGGAAAAGTCACCAGGAACTACCAAGGTTCAACAGACAAAGTAAGCGACAGCACTTGAATGGCAGGTGGAAGATCAGGTCCCCTGTCCTCATGGGGCAGGTGGGTGGGAGTCTCAGAAAGTCCTAGTTTACGTCTACATGCAGCTGAGACAACCTCCAAACTCACACCTTGCTTCTGCATGATTCTTTAAGACAGGAATTGCCTTGGAAAAATAAAAACTCGCCACCTGAAAGCAATACATTTCAGTCTTTCAGTATTAACTTGCAGTAATACAACTTCCAATTTAAAGTCTTGAAAGTCCAATAGGAACAGATCCATCTATTTAGAAAATCTCAGTCTTCAAACCTGCTCCTTGAATGATCTGTGTGTAGCAAGAAATTATTTTCTTGTGGCCTTTAAGACATTTGTTCCTGTCTTTTTCTCCTCCCCTCTTCTATTTGAAATGCACATGACAGCTACAAAAAGAAAAAAGTCTTGGACTTTATAATTTAAAAATACCAGAAGCTAAAGGAAGCTTCTTTTTAAAGGCCAAAGTTCTGAACTTTCCAAAAGGAACATTTGTCTCCTCTCTCCACTTCCCCTGCCAGTCTTCATAATGAAAGATTGTGAACGAAAAGACAGTTCTGTATCTGATCCCTGACAGTATCTGGCAGTACTTTTACAAAACACCGAGTCTGAGGCATGGAATAAATTCTCCCACTTCCCCTGCTGAGCACCTAGCTCTACACGGAGATGGGCAACACGTCTACCCAAAGACACTGCAGACCGACAGAGATATTTTCCCCATTCAGTGAATGCAGATGTAGTGACCTAGGGAGGTGGCCTGCATGTGCTGTGTATGACTCTCCACTAGACACCTGGTCTTCACATAATTGCTTCACCCATCCCAGGAGCCCTCTTGAGAGCAAAGAACAGCTCTGGTGGAAAAAATATTACATTCTCCATCTTTTGGAGACAAAACTCTTTTCCTTACCCTTAGGCAACTCCCTGAAATTTTCCAATGAGCCTTGTAATATTCTGATAATGAAGTTAATTTTGATTCTTTTCAACTAACAAGTACGTCTGCATTAAAGTTTTTTTTCTTTAATTAGCATACGTGCCATGCTGGGGAAAAGTGGATTGGCAACAATAAAAGTTTGATGCACGAGAAGGAACATTTTGGTTTTGTACCTGAGACCTCAAAGTTCACTGGAGCCATATATACATATATTTCAGGCATCTGAGGCAAAGGAAAGAAGTGAATGATTTTAAGAATATTTTTAAGGCCCTAAAAATAATGGAAAATCCCCAGGAAAGGGCAGACATTTCCATCTGCATTATTAATTCCTGCCTCACAGGAGGAGCGATCCAGGGACCCGATGTACAGTGAAGAGCTTCTAAGGTCTCCTGGCACAACAGGGTGGTTTTCTTCTTAAGTCGGTCTCAGAAGTTTGGAGCAAGTCCGTCACACCACCCCATCTGGAGACGAGGGTATGCTTGGAAGTGAACTTTTTATTCTGGGGTTGTTTCAGAGCAATAAAAAGAGAAGACATATAATAACTGTGTTGAAACCGGGGAGAAAATTGGTTCCATTTTCACTCTCATCTTAAGCAGCCTTTTAAATTAAATTCTCTTTGGGTTTTCCATTTCTAGTTCTGCCAGCAATGCCACGGGCACTAAATAGAAACATAACCTGTATCTCAGACACAATACCCCAGAGCAGTGGAAAATAATTTCTTTAAGAAGGCTGTGAAGTTTTATGTTTTTGTCAAGATTAAGAACAGTGATAATCAGCAGTTCCTCCCTCCCTGGCCTTTGTACATGCTGCGCCCTCTGCCTGGAAAGCTTCCCACCTCTCCTCTATCTGCCCAGCTCTATCCACCGCTCAGGAACAGACTCAGTTTCCTCTAACGCCTTCTTAACCTACCAGTGCAGCCATATTTGCCTCTTCAGCTCCATCCAACTCACTGTATTTGTTCACAGATAAACTTGCAGGTGAGTGGACATCTTGCTCAGGCTGTGCTACAGTACAGTAAGTGGGCTTGCTTGCCAGGGGTGCATTCCGGTGAGGTGGTGGAACCTTTAGGAGGTGGGACCTAGGGGGCAGTCCATAGATCATGGGGAGCTTGAGCCCAGCCCCTTCCCCTTTTTCACTTTACCCCTCGGCTTGTGGTGTGAGCAGTTTTGCTCTGCCCCATGGTTCCACCATGATGGTTTGCATCACCACAAGTCGAAGCGATGGGGCCAACCCATCATGATAAGCCAAAATAAGTCATTTGTCTTTATAAATGCATTATCTCAGGCATTTTGTTGTAGTGATGAAGAGCTGATTAATACAGGCCACTGTAACAAAATGCCAAAGACTAGACAGCTCAAGCAGCAGACATTTATTTTCTTACAGTTCTGGAGGATAGAAGTCTAAGATCGGGTGCTAGCAGGGTTGGGATCCAGTAAGAGCACTCTTCATAGTATACAGAGGCCCACCTTCTTGCTGTACCCTCACACAGCAGAGAGAGAGTGCAAATTCTCATAGGACACTGATCCCATCAGGAGGCCCCTCCCTCATGACCTCAACTAACTCTAATTACCTTTCTCCAAATACCATCACACTGGGGACTGGGGCTACCATATAAGAATTACAGGGTGGGAGCATAACTCAGTCCATAGTAGGAAGTGAGTGTGCCACACTACAAAAAAAATTTTTTAATGGTGCATTTTCCTGGCCATACCCCCACAGAAAGTGAGGTCTTTCCTCCTGACATGCAACTACTTGGTCATGCAATGGCTTTGCCCAACAAGAGACTAGCAAATGCAACATAGATGCACCTGGAGAAGTCTTGTGCATGACAGCTTGCTCTCTCTTACTCTAAGGGACTTTTCCACCATCATGTGAATGAATTTCTCCATATTTTGTGCTTTTCTTCTGTGTCTCCTTCCCAGAGCTGAGCCACCATGATCTGAAAGACCTGTGTCCACCTGGCATTTGGCCGTTTATCAAGGGCCTTTGCAGCTACGTCTTTCTTTCACCAGGACTAAGAACAAGACCTCACCAGAGCTCTGCAGAGCACCTGCAGCTGTATGTCACCTTCTTGGGAAAAATGCCATTAAGTGGAGGTTAGCACAGAAAAGTGCAGCTGCCTCAGGTGTGACTCAGCCATGCCAGGACCCAGGACGGGGGAAGCAAGCCAGACGACAGCACCTGAAGGGTCCAGGCCTCCTGGTCTGGCACCCTCTCCACCCCTCCTTTCTGATGCTGCCCGCCATTCATTCTAGGTGTAGCCACTGCTTCTGCTTGACAGACAGAGCCAAAGCAGGTGGCAACAGGCCAAGGGAACTAGAAAGAACCCTCACTGAGGTACGGGAAGCTTGACTTTAATCATGGGGCCTAAAGCTGAGAAATGGGGAAAGAATATGAATTCTTGTCCCAGGTCAAGAGATTTGGCGGAAGGAGCAAAAACAAAATCCAACCTTTTCACAGCCTGTGCCGCTCGTCTCCATTTGCCATCTCTCCAGACAGAGAACTGATTCGCTGCCATGTCACACTGAGCAGGAAGGGACAGAAGTCCCATGCTGTGCCGCTTGTCAGGAGACAAAGCCTAGGTGCCCTCATGCAGCTCCAACGACTCCCGCAGCTTCTCCCTCCTACTCGTGTTTTAGATTGGGAGGAGACGCCTGCTTCACCTGACATGGTCTGGCAAAGGTCCCCATCCCCAGGCTGAGCCTCATCACTATGACAACTGGATACAACACAGTATTTTCCATCCCCATAAGAGCAGGACCTTAGGAGAAAACTATCACCTGCTCCCTAACTTGGCGACCTCTCTTTCCCTTTGGTCATCACGGCTCTTGTCTTCTATGTCACCGCAGTCACAGGACACACTTGGAGGATCTTTTGGTATCTCAGGCCTTCACGATCATTTTCATTTATTTATGCACGAACTCTCCCTTTCACAGCTTTCCATTTAGCATAAACAAGTTCCCCAACTTTTCCAAAATGGTTCTTTCCCACTGGGAAGAGAGATAATGAAGGGATTTACCAACAGGAAAAAGACAGGCCGTGACAGGTGCCGAGGAGCAGGTGAAAGGCAGGGACAGCACAGGGGGACCCTCTGGCAGGGGACGCAGACCTCTGCAGTGGTGCCGCTGGAGTCCCGTGAGAAGGTGGGAATGGGTGGGCCGTTTGAAGAGCAGGGCAGGGAATTCCAGGCAAAGGCAACGGCAGGTGCACAGCCCAGAGCTGGGCAAGGTGCAAGGGAGGCCAGCGTGCCTGAGGACGCGGGGAGGTGCAGAGAGGCAGGGGACGGGCGGAGGCAGGATGAGTTCCAGGCTGATGGTACAGAGGTTATGTCAGGATAGTAAGCAGGGGTCTGAGTGGTCCTATAACCAGAACATGAGGTCTATGAGGGCAGGACGCAGTTTTCTTCTCTCCCCAGAACATGGATGAATCTAGGTAAAGGCCATTCTGACAGTTTATGCAGAAAAGACTGCAAAGAAGGGAGAAGGAAAGCCAGGCTCCAAAGAGTCACTGATGATCTACCTATACCAGAGCCTATCCTAAATACATTCTCACCAAATGCGGAAGAATTATTTCATAAGGAAGGAGCAATGGAGACAGCAGGAGGGAACATCGACTTTTATAAGCTCAATAACTCACATGGACCAGACATCGATTTTGGGGCCATATTTCTTCCTGGCGAGCAGTTCGGGCGCGGCGTAGGCGGGGCTGCCACACTGTGTGCTGAACGGGTCGGAGTAACCCAAGATCCCTGCACAGTTGCTCAAGCCAAAGTCTGCAAAGAGGAGAAGGACAATGGAATTCCTAATTAGAAAACTGCAGAAATGGAGAGGGACAGGAAGGGGGGCAGAGGATGCAGCAGAAAGGAAACATTCTCTCAGGCTAACACATAATTTAGCATCCAAAAGGAAACCCAGCAGCTGCGAACCATAACCTCTGGATGTGAGTCTCAAGACAAAAGAATGTCAGGCGGTGCTTCCTTGCTTAACTGGAACATTTTACATCAGCCCTTACTGTGAAATCCAGCTAGCGCTAACAGCATGTTGAACCAAAACATATTTCCATCGAGTCTCATAAACGAGTCGTCCAGCGGAAGGAGTGGCTGTGCTTTCGAGGACTCGGGCAGGCAGAGAGAAGCAGCGGCCAGGCTCTGAGTCGGCGGTCTGGCTGCCCAGCAGGGGAAAGCTGAAGGAAGCCCGATCTCTCTCTGGCTGCTCCTTGGTGTCACTCTTGGTGACACGTGATCCAGCCACTTACAGCTGACTTCTTTAGCCAAATGTTTGCATTTCATAAAAATCTTTTTAAAAAAATTCCTCCCAAATGTATGCACCACATATGGCAACTTGAAGAGGGAAAAATATACTCAACAATTTAGGTACCCTGCAAGTTGGCTGGGAAAATGACGCCAGCCCCGGGGACGCCAACAGACTCGGTGACCTCATGGCGTTGCTTTGTTCCTGGGAGATGAAGGCACTGGGAAGAAAAGCCCAGTGATCTACAGCTACTCGGGATCTATTATGCCTTCTCTGTGTTTACTTTTGATCTTAAAGATACGGCAGCTGCCGGGCAATTAGAGAGCTGCTAGTGTTATGCCCTCCTGGTATCTTTCCTCGATCTTTGTTAATCTCAGAATTAAGATCACGGTTCATCCTTTGAACTTCAATGTAAATATTATGATTCTACCCCCCAGACAGAAGACTCTCGGCTACAGGGCTCGGTTAGAGATTGGCTCCAAGTCTGGAACAAAACCCTGGTACTTTCTCAACTGGCACTATTTATGTCTAGTTTCGTTACTTTTTCGCTTCACACTGACGTGTCTCTACTTGCAAGGCTGCAGGAAAGTTCAGGCTGGGGAGAGCCGGGAGTCCATGAAGTTGCCCACGCCCAGGGGCTCAAAATGACACAGCTGAGAAATTTCCTGGCAGTCTCTGGATTAGGCTGTGTAATGAAACAGCTTTTCTGAAGAGGACCCTATCCGAGGAGAGGTCTAAAATCTTTTTAAACTCTGAAGAGCACCTAAACTCTTCAGCTCAGACTGTGGATAAAGAGTCAGCACTCACAATAGAGACTGGCAAACCAACCCACCAGGAAAGCTGCATGTTTGAACACTTAACTTTGCTTTTGTTTTGTTTTATTTTGTCTTGACAATTTTCTTTTTTCCTCTTACCCTGCCTCCTCCTGTCTTCCTTTATGCCGTTCCTTTCTCCACCCTCAGTCTACCCTCCTTTCCTTTCCTTTCCCTGCAGACTCCATATAACCTACAGAGAAGTACTTTGGGAGCCCCAGAAGGTCTCTGGGTCCCCATCATAGGAGGAGTTACTCGTTACAAAGGACCTGAGGGACTCTGTCCTCAAACCCCAGTGTCTTAGATCCAGGATCATTTAAGCCAAAGAGAAAGGGTATTTCTACAAGGAAAACAATCCTATCATGTTTAACATTGGAGGGTTGTTTCGCTGCTAAGAGCACCTACTATGGGAAATTGCAAAGACAGCATCATAGAACAAAGATTGAGTGAGGTAGGATTAGGGCGTGGCTAAGGCTGGCTGGCAAGGGAACATGACCTGAGGGAGTGGCCTGGACCTGACGTCAGCCTGATTTTCAAGCACCACCCCTCACGTGAACTGAAGGGAGTTCTGGCAAGTTTCCACATTGGATAAATAGAAGCAACACCGGAAGCTCACTCTCTTCCTTCCTACAGAGCCGCCAGGGAGGGGGCTCTCCCTTTCCCCTCCCATGGAAGATGGTGGCCGCAGATTGTTATGTTCAGTTTTCCTTTTCTCCTTTTCTTTATACTTTTAAAACTTTAGAACTGCTTTTTGTCCCCCTCATTCAATTCGTTGCTGAGGAGGGAAAGAAACCAGCAATATTGGAACCCACCCGATAACAAGATGACAGTGCAGTACTGTTGGGGTGACATTTTTAAAGGGAAGCCTCATGAACTACCACAGTAGAGGCCTCCTACGAGTCTCATAGGAGTCCCTCCACATTTGTACCTCAACATTTCTAACATAAAGACTCCGTTCCTCATGCCAGCAGGATTTCAGAACAGCAAAGGGCTGTCTCATTCAATTCCCTTCTTCAACTCCCCTCCCCCACGCGGGTCCCTTAAGAGGAGCAGGGAAAGGAGAGATAAGAGACCGCTCACCCTCCATCGTCCCTGGCAAGTTAGAGAACAGAATCTGGCCTTATCTTAAGCCCTGTTTCCAGAAGATAAATTAACAGTGGATTTGGGAGAGGAAGGAATAAGATCTTCATTTGGAGTGACTTGTGTTGATCTATCCGAAAAGATTTAGTTTAAAATATGTTGTGAAAAAATAACCAACATGTTTCACATTTGTAACTGTAATTATTACAAT
This sequence comes from Hystrix cristata, assembly GCA_004026905.1. Taxonomy (NCBI): domain Eukaryota; kingdom Metazoa; phylum Chordata; class Mammalia; order Rodentia; family Hystricidae; genus Hystrix; species Hystrix cristata. The sequence continues at coordinate 26,989 of PVJO010007459.1, read as the reverse complement.
TTTACACATATGCCTATAATTAGAATTGTGAAACTAGAGAGAAGTTTGTCTCCCAGGAATGTCACATAGGTCTGCCTCAATTAGATTTGGTAAACACATAAGCTAATTATCACTCAGTGTTCCTGAGAGGCACAGAATGAATCTCAAAAGAACACCCAAGTGCACACTGCTTTGGAATCTATACAAAATTGTTCTAAGCTTCACCTCCTCCATTTTAAGATCATACTAAACTTACCAAACATCAGATTGCTTTTTTTTGAAGAAGGAAAAACATCCTGATTAAATCAACCCTTACTCCTCGTAATTCTAGTTAATTTGAAATACAGCTTAAGTAGATTTATTTATTTTTCTTTTTAAGTAGATTTATTTAAACCAAATTCTGTCAAAAAAAGAGAAACTGTTGAGAAGAAATGATAATAGCTATAATCACCTTTGGAAAACAACTAGGTAATTCTTTTGAAGAGAAAAAGGTTCAAAGGCCTTTCAAGTTACAAAAAGACTGGGAAGCAGACCTTTGATCCACATTGCCAGATGCAAGAAAACACACACAACACTGGATCTGGGTCTCCTTCCCTAGAAAATGAGGAAATACAGATTTTGCTAAACAAAATGCAATTCTCAGTTGCCTCCTGGGGTAGCCTAACCTCTCTTTCATTTATAGGCATTTATAAGTGTAAGTTAGGGCTCCTTAAATTTAGCTGATTATGAGAGAAACGGGAGTTAATGACAAAGTTCTAACAAGGAAATCCCACCATTAGAGCCTTTGATCTAGCAATTCTGAGAATCCTGGCTTCTAACATCTGGTCATTTGCCAACAGATTGGGCCTACTTTGTCCTGTTAAATTGAGTTAAGTTTGGCCTGAAGCTACCTCCATACATATTTTAAGTTTGGCCTAAACCCTCCACCATACCTAGCTTGAGGTGTAAACAGAGTGTAATCTACTATCGTAACAAAGTGCTGAGTCTCAGCCACTCACAAGCAGTCAACTGTTCAAACCTTGTTAATGTAAGATGGTTTTGAGCCGGAACCAATTAGGCTCACCGTAGTTCATTTCTGTCTTCTGTATGTCCTTTTCTCTCACTATACGTACAATCTCCCCATGTGGTGGGGCGAGGCATTCTGAACAGTTTTTTTCAGGACTGCTCTCTACTTCTATGAGCTCAAAGCCAAATAAGGTTTGCAAAAGTGTATCTGTTTTAATTTCACCTTTCACAGTCCTGACGACTGGGAATACCTAATTAAGGGCCAGTCAGAGGCTGCTGCCTGAGAGGCGATGACTCCGAGGGATTTGAATAATATAGTTCCTGGTCTCCAAAAAGAGACCATCAAACCCACCACAAGGGGAAGTGCAGGCTCTACGTTAGGTGTATAATTTCTTCATATTACTTATACAACGTCTCCTCTGAAAGGTTTTATTATTCAACCAATCCATGAGCTACTTATAAATGTACCCTCTGTTAGCAGTGACTGGTTCTTCCAGAATCTTCTGAGCAAACTTCAGATCAATAAAAAGGTCTGTGCTTTTCAACATTACCTAGTCCACAGGACAGTGGTTTCCTCCCCCGCCCCCACAGGACAGTTTAATAAAGGGTCATATAGGGCTATTACTCAAGGAGAAGAAAGAGAGAGCAAACTCTGAGGCAGAAAAGTGAGGCAAAAGTGAAGGATATAAACAGTATGGGCAGTGCTTGAAAGAAATTTGGAAACTACCCTGGGTGCACTAACCTCTGCTTCACTTACTAGCTTGGTCTGCATGACAACCAGTAGAAGTGAACTGTTCTAACTTTTACTGTAATGTAAATCTGGCCTTTGTCGAGCCTGTTTTCATATAATCTGCGATGTTAGGACAAGTCTATTACAATCACCTGCACATTTTCCAAAGACAAATGACAGTTCACCCTGCCAGGAAATCTTAAAACAAAAACACAAAACGAAATGAAATAAAAACCCTCCTTTCCTGCACTCCTTACCCCCCATCAGGAGACGCCCTCATTTCAGGCCCAAGATCAGGCAGTTCAGGAGTGCCCTTGTTCACTGTTTCTGTAGCTGGTCATCCGGCAATTAAAAATGCAGGAGTAAAACAACGTGACCAAAAGAAAGATATTTGAGTGGTCTAAGCATCTACTAAGACTAGATTCTTTAAAATGCTTTTGGGGAAAATATTAATATCCTCTTCACTGTTAATCTTCTAAAGATGGGTATATCCATGAGCCTGTGTCAATGCTGCTTAGGCCTCTAGCACAGCAAAGACCTGGAGACGCCGACCCTCGTGCCTGGCCCGGGCTGCACGCTCACTGTGACTCCAGGTGTCTAGTAGTCATTTGAAGGATATCTTTTGGAAAGTCTAGAGATGATTCACAACAGTTACTTAGCAAAAGCTCCTCCTTGGGTACAAGAGTTAAATTCACAGTCCTATTGGTCCTTCCTTTCTCTAAAATAATGTCTTTCCAAGCCATTGAGGTAGAAGAAATCACTCAAACTTGGTGTGAGGAAAAAAAAGAAAAGAGAAGAATAAAAGGTAGTGCTAATATGGCATAAAAACAATAACCAAGAGCAACCATATGGGCAAAACAAAACAAACAAAAACATCTGAATTCTTTCACAGAATGAGCCATGAAGTGAATTGACTTATGGGTTAAGAATTATAAACCGACGATGAATCTCACTCCCCTGGAGCCTCCTTCCAGTTGGTACAGATTCTAATGATTCCCCACGGGGAGCCACCATTATACTACAGGACTGGAATGAAGATTGTTTTAAAAAAAAGAAGGCAAGTTTCATTCCTCTTTATTTGGGACATCCATAAATCCACTGAAAAGTGGAATAAAACATACAAAAGCTATAGGCAGCTTTTCTAAGCCAAATTATTTTTTACTATCTTTAAGCAATTATCTTGTTAATTCAACCAAAAAACCAAAAATTGCCCCCATTTGAATTTTAGGAGAAGCTGCAGTTTAATAATCCAAAGGAACATGTTACCGACAAACATTTATTTGTGGCTATCAAATTCACTTTGCAATCAATTTACAGTATTTTCACCTTCCTAATTATGTTTAAATTATTATTTAAATCAGCTATTAAATTGCCGCTAAAATTAACTTTCATTTCCAAAGCTCTTACTGAATATTAGGCACAAAAGAAGGTAACCTAGACCTTTGATTTGATATAGACAAGTGGGAGAAAAGTTGAGAACTGATGACACACTTAAAAGACAATCTTGCTTAAAAAAAAAAGAAAGTCATACCAATCAGCTTGATATTATTGTCTTCGTCTAGTAGCAAATTTTCTATCTTCAAGTCTCTGAAATAAACAAAACCACACAACATTTCAGATCAGCATTTCAAATAGCAGCGTGACACTTTGTTTCTGAAGGGAAATGAACTGTTTTAGAGCCACTTTCCACCAACCCATAAAGCTTTTTGCCAAAGCTCACTCAATCATTAGGTAAATATTTATAAAACATGACATAATTAATTGCCATTAACTCTAAAAGCTAACAAATGGATTTCAGAGAAGAGAGAGCAAAGAGGGCAGAAGAAATCATGAGAAGTTTCCAGCAGTGGGACCCACACTGGAACCTGGAGGTTAAAGAGCACGAGGGTCAGAAGAAAGCAGAACACACCAGTGGGGTCGGGGCTGCCTGAGCAGGCAAGGAAGCCAAGTGTGGCCAAGGGCCTGTGACAACGGGAGCAGCATCAGCCAGAGTCAGGAGCACATTTGGGGGAGCAACTCAAAAAAATTGAAAGTTAATTTATCAGTTCTACGACCTCCGTGTCAGAGCCCAAGGGTCATGACAAAGTGGCAGGTGATGACAGCTTAGTTTATTGAGCAGGTAGGTATTATCATGGCGTAATAATAGATTCCAGAGATATCAGAGTCATAATCCTTGGTGCTATGCTTGAGTGTATGTTAACCTGACACGGTTGAAGGAAATTGAGTTTACAGATGAAATGAAGATTGTTAATCAGATGATGGGTGGTGACACTGATTGTCACCGAAGTGACAGGAGGCAGTGGACCGGCGCAAAGTGCTCCAAGTCACACTGACTGGGAGGTGACTGTGGGTCTGTAAGTAACCGGTAAGTTCCTTGAGATTAGGGAACATGTCTGTCTTGTTTACCACTGTACCCCACAGCCCAGATACTCAGTAAATAACAGCAGACCTGGATTACCAAAGAGACCATGATGAGTCTCAGAAGCAAAGTACATACCTGGGCAAAAGTCCGTATGTGGGCAGAAGAATATATTTGGTCATCAAAGTCATCTAGGTCAATAATTATAAATTCTGACATCTTAAATTGTAGCCTGTCAACTCAGACACATCTTCAATATTAATTATGTAAGAATATTTTTTCTTCCCTTAAAAATATGTAAGTACATATTTAAAAATCACTTCCACTATTTTGAAACAATTCTTGGTCCAACTTTTATTTTCCTACATTTGAATACAAAGATGGGCAAAAGATATGCTCTTTTTCTTCTTGTGTACATTGTAAGGAACTGAATAGCATAACTGTGATAAAACAAAAATGCCACTGATATACCATATCAATGTCTAGAAAAAACAGAAAACAGTAGCCGGGACAATCTGTGGTAAATAGGGCAGCAGTGTCTCGTTTAACAGGCACAGTTGCTACAAAGCTTGGTCCCAGTACTGCCAGCCCATCCTGTTTCACAAGAGAAGCCAGAAATCTAGATTTGGTCTCAATTTTTAAAAGCTGGCAGCAAACTCACATTTAAAACAATAACAACATTATGTGGGCCAACCTTCCAGGCAAGATGTGGCCTGCCAACTTCAAGTTTTCAGCCTCAGTATAGGTAGACGCTGAGGCTTTGAGAGGACATGTGATTACCCAGGGAGGGGGTACAGAATGAGAGAAAAAAGATCAAGGACAACACGCGGCTGGGAAACCACCATTCATCACGGACTGGAAAGGAACCACTGGAGGCGGGGGAACCGGGGAGGCTATTCTCAAAGAAACACCTGAGGGTGAGATTTCCAGACAGGAAGAAGAATTAAGGATTCAAACGGTGAGTTCTGCAAAGCACCTAATGGATTCCAAAATAGAGGGCTGCTGGCAGCCTTTGGGCTAGACACTTGGATACAAAAGGAGATCTGTGTTAAAACACGTAGCTAGGCAAGGGAAATGGGCATTCCCCATCTAACGCTCTCACAATCAGTTCAAATGTGAAAATGCACAGTTACACTTCAGAACTATGTCTGCTTTCAAAAGGCATTACATGTGTCCAACATAAAGTGATCCCCAAAATAAGGTGGTCCTCATCTCTTTTTCCAACAGGAAGACTTTGTCCCTTAGAAAAGAGGTTTTGGAAAATAGATGCATAATATTTAGAAATGCAACAGAATTGTCAAGTGACTGTTGCTTATCTGTGAAGCCGCATCACCATCCTATTTAAGACCGTATACTAACATGTTAGCATAATTCATTTTAGAAATGTTGTTTCCACACCCTCATATTTTATGAAATAATTTTATTCAAATGTGTTAAGGTAGAACCCAAGACGGTTCTCTGAGTTACTGTACAATGTTTCTAGTGGGACGTGATCACTGGGCTGTGATGTTTGTGATGAGCACTTTTTGAATCTATGTGTGATATACTTGCTAGAAATCTTATCTCAAACTGTAAACATCCATTTAACATCTCTGTAAATTTCGGCGAGTTGTTTTTAGTCTCTCAATTGTTGCAACTGTGAAGTCATAGTTCTAGAGGTTGCGATTAAAGCCATGTGAAGTGGCTTCGTGTCCCTTTCTAACAGGTTCTAGACAACTTGGCTGACTTCTAGAGTACCCAAAGTGACCAGTGAGTCAAATCAGGGTTAGATTAATGTGTGTGCTGGTTATTTTTGATTATCAATTTCACTGGATTAAGAGACTTCTAGAGAGGTGATTGGATTATGAAGTCACCAAACTCATCAATGGATTAGCCATTAATGAGTTCTTAGCTGAACAGGCTATTAGGAGGAAGGGCCTAGTTGGAGGAATTGCGTCACTGGCATGTGACCTTGGGGACTATATCTGGCCTCTGGCCCCTCTTGGGGCTCTTCACCTGCCATCTGTTTCTCAGATACCATGAGTTGAGCCACTTTCCTCAATCACATCCTTCCACCATATTTCTGCTTTGGACCAGCAAACCATTGGCTGAAACCTTCCTCCTTTAAGTTATTGCCTTTACGCTTTGTGGGGTTTTTTCAATGTGTGTGTGTGTGTGTGTGTGTGTGTGTGTGTGTGTGTGTGTCTCAGACACTTTGTTCCAGGAACAAAAACCTCTCCAACACAATGTTAAAGTGTCTTCTCCAACTAATACTTTGTGGTATAAAACAAAGCAACTGAAATTATGCTTCCATAATATGAAAGATTTGTGAGGACTCTTTAAGGCATTCTTCTTTTCTGAAGATAATTAAGACATCATATAAGTCTGACTTTCTATTCAAACATATAGTATAATTTCAAAACACATGCATGGACACACACACACACACACACACACACACACACACACACACACACACTCTTACAGCAACAGCCCAAACTGTGATTCTGTGAAAACTGATTATATAGCAGCAGCACTATTTAAATCCAACACAAGGCCACAGTTTGTTTCAAGTGAAATTAAGCCTTTTTGCCCGGGAAGAATGCAAGTCACACTAAGTCACTAAAGAGAAATTTGGTTCAGAACAAATATTGTTGAGAAAAACAGTTTAAAGAGGCATAGTAAAATAAAGCTATTGCCAAGAATAATAAAACTAAACTGGGTGATTCTGGGGCCACAAAAGCTTGGAGAACAACTACCATGATTAGGAAAATAATATAAATGAAAGACTAAAATAAGAGAAAATGCAACAGAAAAAAATCCACTTTTAAAATCAGGGAAGTGTCATAAAACCAGGAGAGGAAGTATAAAAACATAACTGTTAGGAAAAATGAGAAAAATAAGTTCAAAGCCACTCTCTTCCCACCCACTGCATCTCAAAGCAAGCAAACCCTAACACTTGGGAACAAACTTAGTTAACCAGGGGCATTTGCCCCTATATTAGCCTTTTGTCCAGGTCTTGGAAAGATTTCATCAATAACAATCTGACTGTCTAAAGGTTCCATAACTAGTTAACAGAAGTCTAGTCACCTTAGTCTCTGTCCTGGTGATTGGCATACTTAGTTTGCCCAAATGAAAGAGCCATTCAATCTTTTTTGGCTTTATGTATCTCCACCTCTTGCTTTGCCTTTTAAAATATATCTAGAAAGGAAGGAGGACTGTTTCCCTTCTAACTCTTTAGAGAAAAGTCTAATTTAAAGTCTAATTTTGTTTCAGTTTGGGTTTTTTGAGACAGTCTTACTGTGTGGCTCAGGCTAGCCCTGAACTCCTGGCAACCCTCCTGCCTTAGCCTCCCAAGTGCTGGCATTACAGGTCTACTAAACTTTTAAAGTTTAATTTTTAAAAGTCATTTTTATGAAGGTACAGTCAGCCCTCTACATCGTGGGTTCTGCATCCTCAAATTCAACCAACCTCAGATCAAAAGTTTTCACAGGGAAAAAATTTCATCTGTACTGAACTTTTTTCTTTGTCATTAAACAGCACCACATAACAAGTACTTAACAGCATTTGTAGTGGGTTAGGTATTATAAGTAATCTAGAGATGATTTAAGGTATATGAAAGCATTTGCACAGGTTATACATGCCATTTTATATAAGGGGCATCTGTGGATGGCAGTGCCCATAGAGGGTCCTGGAACTAATTTCTTGCAGATACTGGGGGAAGATTGTTTCTACCCAAATGAGTAAAAAATTTATGGATGCAAATGTTTCTAGCAACTGTATTCATAATTTCCCCTAACTGGAAGCACCCAAGATGCCCTTCAGCAGGTGAATGGAGAAATAAACTGTGTTATACTGAAACATTCAGCAATAAGAAGAGAGGAGGTATGTGGAAAAACCTCTAATACTTGTTTCTAAGTAAAAGACGCTAATCTGAAAATGCTACACATTACATGAGTCCAACTATATGACATTCTGGAGAAGGCCAACTCAGACAGTAAAAGGATTAGTGGCTGCCAGAGGCTGGGAGTGGGCGAAAATATTTTCTACAATATTGAGCCAGGGGCCATATAACATCATGCATATGTCAAAATCCATAAAAATGCACATCACAGAATAGACCCTAATGTAAACTTACTGACCTCGGTGAAGATTAATATATCCATCTTGGTTCATCAATTGAAACAAATAGCTACACTAAGGTACATCAACGGGAAAAAGAATGCAGGGCAGAAGGAATGTATGAGGGGAGTCTCTGTGCTTTCTATGCAATTTTTCTGCAAACCTAAAATTACTATAAACAAATAAGTCTATTAATATTTTTAAAGTACCTTGTAGATAGTTCCCTTTCCCAAGAGAATAGTAGCTAGAGTGCTGTGGCTGCTGCCACATGCCTTGCTCAGGCTGTTCACTGCAACATCTTAGCCACCTGGCGTTACCCCCTGAATTCTTTCCACACAGTGGGCACCCGGATCCTCTGCTCAGCTCCTCAACGATGGCCAAAAAGGCCACAAATGATCCCAGGAGATCGCACAACTGATTTGAGGATTTCTGTTTTTCCATATTTTGTTCGTTTGTTCGACTTTTGTTTCTGAGACAGGGTCTTGCTGTGCTGCCTAGGCTGGCCTCCAAGTCACCATCCTCCTGCCTCAGCCTCTCAAGTAGCTGGGACCAATGTGCACCACTGCACTTGGCATGAGATCACAAAATTGAGAGATACTTTCTTGAATAAGAGAGGGGGAGTTAGCTTATTCATAAGATTTTAGTGCTAGTGTATGACAACATACTTTTTAAAAAAGAGATGCTGGCAGGTCTCTTTTATCCTGAAAACTGGCTCCATCAGACAGCCTTCCTGTGGTTTAAGTGAAAAGCATGGTATTTACTCTAGCTTCATCTCAGGGGCCAAATACCTGGCAATGCGAAGTGTCTGATTTGCCCCACAGGAAGGAAGGTGTGGATAGAAGACTAGTGTGCACACGATGATGGGGAGAGAGAAGTGACTGCTCCACTGGACATTGGTGGTCTCTGCCCTGATGGACCAATTTAGGGAGGGGAGACAGAAGTGGGAGGATTTCTTTAGTCTCTTAATCTGAAGAGTTTCTCCCCACAGCAAGTAAACTTGAAATTCAGTGTTAATCCATAACTGGAAACAAAAGAGAAGAAGGGATGAAAAGGAGTCTTTTCTTTATCAAAGGGGCTTCAAAGAGATATAAAGCATATTTCATTCACCATAATGCCCTCCAGGCTTATCAATGTTGTCAGAAATGACAGAATTTCACTCTTTTTATGGCTGACTAGTTAGTATCTCACTGTGTCATCTGTGGTTGGACACCTGGGCTGATTCCATGTCTCAGCTACTTTGAATAGTATAGGAATAAACACAAGAGTACAGATCAAATAAATTTTTCCTGCCCAGTGTCATAGCCCACACCTGTGATCCCAGCACTTGGGACGCTGAGGCAGAGGATCACCAGGAGTTGAAGGCCAGCATGGGCTACATAGTGAGTTCAAGACCAACCTGGAATACACAGTGAGATCTTGTATCAAAAAAATAAATAAATAAAAAATCTTTCCTCCTTTTAAGTTGTTTATGTCAGGTATTTTGTCACAGCAACCGGAAGTGGACTAACACAATCCTAAAGTCTATTTTTTTAAAATTTTTATTTATTTACCAAGAATATGTATTGGTACATTATATACATAATGATCACATTCATCATAATTAATTTGTACCTGTATATGATATATCTTGGTTTCCCTCTCTCTTCCCCCACCCCTCCCTTTCACTCCTCCTCCCCTCCTTATTTACAACAGCTTTATTTACATTTTTACATTTTCCCCCTTTTTCCTTTGTTTTCTTTTTCCCTTCTTTTCCCCTTCCTCTCTCTCTAGTTCTCTTCCCTTTTGAATATTATCTTTCTTTTACATAATATCTATTATACCTTTTTGTCCTTACTTACACTTATGGTTTCTCGTATCAGAAACAATTTGATACATACTCATGTGTGTCTGGTTTATTTCACTTAAGAGTATGTTCCCAAACATAGTATGTTCTATAAATGTCCCAATTTATCCTTCTTTTATGGCAGAGTAGTATTCCATTATATAGAAAAACCACATCTTCTTGAGCCACTCATTAGTTGTTGGGCATCTGGGTTGTTTTCCTGACTTAGCTATTACAAATTGTGTTGCTATAAACATGGTTGTGCACATATTGCATGGTACAATGTTTTTAATTCTTCTGGGAAGATACCAAAAAGAGGAATAGTTGGGTCAAATGGAACCTATAGTTGTAGTTTTTTGAGGAATCTCCACACTGATTTCCACAGTGGTTGAACAAGCCTAAAATCTATTTATTATGTTAAATGAAATAAGCAAAGCACAGGAATACAAATACAGTGTTCTGTCAATCATTTGCAGAAGTTAATAAATTAACCTCTAGAGGTAGAAAACAGAATGCTGGTTACCAGAGCTTGGGAAGGGTAGAAGAAAGGGGGAATCAAGAGAAGGTAGTGATTGGGTACAAAAATACATTTAGACATGAGGTCTAGTGTTATACAACACAGTGGAGGGACTCTAGTTAACAATAATTTATTCCAGAGTTGAAAATACTGGAAGACAGGATTTTGAATAGTCTCACCATTAACAAGTGGCAAACATCTAAGGTAATAGATATGCTAATTACCCTAAATTGATCTTTATACATTGTTAAGTACAAAAACATCATACTGTACCCCAATCATGGTTTAGATCTAAAATGTCCCTCCAAAGTCTCAGGGGTTCAGATGTGGGGCTTTGGGAAGGTGACTGGATCATGGGGGTGGTACACTCATCAGTGGGTTAGTCCATTAATGAGTTCATGGCTGAATGTGCTGTATGTGCTGTTAGGAGGTGGGGCCTGGTTGGAGGCGGGTCTCTGGGAGTGAGACCTGGAAGAGTGTATTCTTGTCTGTGGCTCCTCCCTTTTCTCTCTGCTTCCAGACTGTATGGTTGAGTAGCTTCCTTTTCCCAAGTCCTTCCACCATCCTGTTTCTGCCTTGGAGTGTACTGACCATTGACTGAGTCTCCTGAAACCATGAGCCAAAATAAACCTCTCCTTTAAGTTGCAGTTTCAGGTATTTTGTCCCAGCAACAGAAAAATGACTAATACACCCATCAATACATGCAATATGTTAATTGAAAAGAATCTTTAAAAAAATAAAAATGAAAAAATTTTTCTTTTTATACTCAAAAAAAAAAAGGATTTAGGAAAACAAGAAAGGGGATAATGGCAGACTGGTAATATAAAGTAGCACCCAAATATGGGTTCTCTAGGACAGTGTTAGAGGAGTAGGGTAACTTCAGAACACAGTAAGTGCCAATGCACCAGTAAAAGAAGCCATGGGAGGTTCCCTTTGGCAAAGCATGAGGAGGGAGCTCAGCCAGAAAGAGGTCACCAGAGAGACAATGGGCACAGGCAAAGGCTACGGGACTCTTTTCTGCTCATGGACAGTTGCAGGGAAACATGACCAGAGGGACAGTCCTGATGCTGTGTTGGGTAGTATGTGGGGACATTTTTCCAGAGATGCAAAGTGAATCCAAGGGAAGAGGTCCCTTCCACACCCACTCAGGCATCACCTAATCACAGGCTCTTTGTTCTCAGCTCTTTCAAAGGAACAAGTGCAGACAGGCCATTATTAACAACTAAAAGTTCACCTGCAGGTGATCATGTGTGCCTCCCTTTCCCCACCTATAGTCCCCTGCATTTCTTTAAAGATGATCACCTCAAAGGTTTGGAGACTGGCCACAGTAACTTCCAATCACTGTCTTCCCAGATGGAAGAGCTCAAGGAAGCAGAGTAAGAGAGGACTCTTGCTGTGACAAACGTTCGGGTCCTGGCTTCAGGTGGGGCAGGGGATGCAGCCACTCAGACCTTGCGAAGCCAAGAGGTAGGTGGAAGCAGGGAAGGGAGCAAGTGAGACTGTGAATGCACATGTGTGCATCCATGAGTATGTGTGAGTTCACATGAATTTGTGTGTGGAAGTGCAAGCACATATGCATGAGCATACATGTATGGGTATGTGAATGCATGTGCACACATCTATGTGTGTATGAATGAGTGTACATGTATGTGATTATGCACATGTGTCATACGCACTCATGACATATTAGTGTCATATGGGATCATTTATGTGTCCATATGCATACAGTATGGAGACTGTCATGTGTGTGTGTGCACACATCACACAGAAAAGGGAACCAAGGAAGATTTCTCCCCATGGCCCAGCCATGAAAGTCACGTCAGGACCCCGACAAAGTGGAGGCCTGGACTGAGGGGCAGGAACTCAGGAAACAGCCTGCAGAAGACACTGAGACCTGAGACCCAAGACAGAAGTGTAGAACTGAATGGCAGAAAAATGACGTGGCCAAGACTCGAGGAGGGATGAGACATGGAGGAGCAGTGAATCCCTGGACTTGAAGAGATGAGCAGAGACCAAGAACAAACATGGTCAGCACATGGTTCTAACCAGCCATCTGGCCATCCCTGGACAAATCCTTTCAACTCCTGAACTTCCGATTCTTCTTCCTAAAATGGCATTCAAAAAGGGGCTCCTGGCAGGGCTACTAGCTAACGAAATAATTCTATGTATGCCTGCGTGTTTGGCGGCCACTCCAAGAGAACTCGAGTCCTTAGAGTTATGAGGTGGAAGGCTGGGAGTGAGGAAAACAAAATTAAAGATTCTAAGATGACACGCATGGGGTCCTGGGTTCAATCCTCTCACTCCAAGAAGAAAAGAAAAGATTCTAAGATGAGGTGAAGCGGAAAGACCCCAGGAAAGGCTTAAAAGGGTGATGGGTTTGGTGATAAGCAAACCGTGTTGGAGTGCATGGCCCTCCAAATGGGAGACCTGAGGCCTGGGAGGGCTAAACCAAACCCAGACAGGATTAAGTTTAGGAGGGAAAGTTTTGCCTGTGGGGACAGCCACAAGATGAATTTTAGTAATAAGGATAAAACACCCAAGAAAAGCATATAAATCCCCAAGGCAACAGGCATTTTGTAGTGAACAAGAGTTTTTGGTTTAGGTCTTATCTTCAAAAGCACTATACTAAAACCAAATGATTTGTAAATCTTTGATTTATTTACAGCATGGGCATGTTGATAAAACACAAGAATAATTTGTTAAGCATGAGCCTGATTTATTCATTCAAAATGAAACCTTTATTGAGTTCCTGTAATGTTCCAGAAACAAATTCTGTTTACAAAAATGAAAGAGCTAGTTGCTAAAAGGATGCCACTCTACAAATAGTGACCTGAAAATTAAACAAAGTGGCACAGTCAATGAGGAAGCTCCCTTGAAATTCCAGAGAGAATATGGAATGTTCTGGAAAGAGCCTGCAACTGGCTACCAGAAAGCCACCTCTGACACTAGCTGTTCTCATTCAAGTGCTTTTGTTCATCTCACAGTCTCATCATGTGTCCTCTGGTCTGGGCCCTGAGCTATGTATGGCCTGAGCAAAAGACAATGCTCAAACAAATGAGGAGTCACAGGTGCACGTCTGGAAGTAGATGGAGGGTGCTGTGGACCGTGTGACCAGGGGGGCACCCAGCCTGGAGGGCTTCCCGGAGAAAGTGTGCTTGGAGCTGGGGCCTGCCTGGAGAGTGAACGAGATTCAGCCGCACAGAGCCAAGGGCAGCACCCAGAGAGGACAGCTGTGGGCCCCTGAGCGCTGAGGACTCACGAATGAGACGGACTCAGTAATGACGGCAGCAAACTTGGCCCTCACGGAGTGTCTCAGTTGGAGCACTTTACATAGATGACTCATCTACTCCGCCAACCATCGCGTATGGCGGATAATCCATTATCCCTAGCGTGCAGATGCGGCAAGAGAGACACCAGCCTGAGAAACGTGTCCACTTCTGCTTCTAACAGGTAGAGGCCACATGGAGATGCAGGTGATTGGCTTTAGTGTCAGCGCGGCTGGCCACCACACCTACCAATCTACAGAGTGTCATGCATTTGCAATCATATTTTTCAAAGCTCAGCTGTTATGGTTTGTATCTAGAATGTCCCCCAAGGGCCTCCTTGGTTCAGAGGCTGGACTTCCAGAAGGTGACTGGGTCATGGGGGTGCTACAGTCATTAGAGGATTAATCCATTAATGAGCTCAGTAGCTGAGTGTGCTATTGGTCAGAAAAGGCAGATCACTGGGGTTGTGACCTGGAAAGCTGTATCTCCCTCGTCCCCGCTACCACTTCCTGGTCATCATGATGTGAGCAGATTTCCCTCTGCAGACCCTTCTGCCACGCATCGTCTGCCTCGGAGCCAGCCGACTAGGGACTGAAACCTCTCAAAATAAGCCCGAATAAGCCTCTCCTCCATTAAGTCCTGGGTGTCAGATATTGTGTCTCAGTGCTGAGAAAGTGACTAAGATACCAATTAAACACAAAATCTTTGATGCGGCCAGGGCCTCCAGGTAGGTGCTTGCTCTTAGCAGAAAGTCCTGGGATCCCAGTTTCTGGACATGAGCAGAAATGACTGCCCTCTCATCTGCCTTCCCCTCCCTTCCCTTGGGAAAACAAAACAAAACAAAACAAAAAACCCTTACAATTTAAAAGAACTTAATCCCCTACCAGAACAGGTTGTGCCTGCTTCTTGTCAGACCCAAGAGAACAAAGCAAGGCCCCTACCCTGCCCCTACATTCCTTCTGAGCTTCGAAAGCCCTTTCCAACACTGATGAATGAAGAAGGTCATGGCCCTCAGAGTGGTGGGTTGACACATGTCCACTCACTGGCTTGAGCAACCTTTGATCATGGTCCCGGTCTCCACACCCTGCAGCCCTATGGCTGGTCTCTTCCTGCTTAAGGACAGCAGCATTGTATTACCCTCTGATGTTTGGTCTGTATAGTTTGATTAGACTTTGTCATTTTGAATGAGCAGATGAATCTCAAATTAGCCTCTTAGCAGAATCAGCCTTCTTGTTGATTCATGTTAAGAGTCAATGGCAAATCATCAGGTTTTGGCATCCTGCTGTGAGAGGAAAAAAAGAAAAAAACAAACTGGCTATATTTTAAATGTGGAGTGTTTCAGGCATTCCTGAAATGGGATAATGAAAAAGTTAGGTCACACTCTACCTGTGTGAAAATGGATAAGAGCACTATTAATAGCAAAGACCCAAAGATGCCGGGCAGGTTTGGTTTCATATAAATTTGTGAATCAGCTTGCATGGGTTTAAATTCTACTTATAATAATAGTTATATGATTTTTAAAGATTTCCTTTTCTTGGCAGTGCTGGGGACGGTACCCGGGGCCTCATGCTTACAAGACCGCGGAGCCAAGTCCCCAGTCCCTAAGATTTGTATCTTTTAAATGATATTTCAGTATTTCTGGGTAGGTAATTAAATGTTCAGATTTTATACCACAGGAAATGAGGGCTGTGCTAGCATTGAGTTGTGATGTAACAGCACAGTATCATCCTAATCAAGAACTGAGTTTCACAACATCAGCCGGTAGGGAACCAAAAGCCTTTTAAGTCACTGTACACCTGCAGCCAGAAAAGCCCATTCTGAATCTTCTTGGATGCTACAATCTATTTGCTCAGAAATCTTCCCACCAGGCACTCTGAAATGCTGTACTATCTCACTCATTTGAAAAACCTAACCTCAAAAAAAAAAAAATCTAACTTCAAAGAAAAAACCCTAACCCCAAAATAATTGATGAAATCATTCCTCTGCTGCAGCACAAAGAAGAGAATTCTCTGCCACGGGAGAGAGCTACAGTAAAAAGTACACAAAAGTGGTTACAGTAAAATATAAACCAGTGACAAGCTAAATTACAGATGCTGAAAATTAGGAGGATGGGATCTTCCAAAGTCAAGTGATTCAGCTTAAGTCACCCATAAACATATTCTAAGCAAACATCTTAATGGGCTGCCCGGACCACCTGATCGCCTACGCCCACGTGCAGTGACAAATGATAACATGATTTCTAGAGAGAAAAGGAAAGAACTCCTCCTAAATCTGTATTGCCATTGTCCTCGAACTTTAAAAAAATCTGAGCTCTCACCACTACTGGATTACGAATATACTTCCAGGCACAGAAGAAGGAGAGAGCTGCAGATAAGAGAGAGAAGCAGCGTACTGTCTCTGCTATCAAAACATTATTAAATTCATTCCTTTGACATTCTGACAGTAATTGCACTGGGAGGGATTGGATTTTGTTAAAATTACTTTAAAAGGGTTGTTGAGAATTTCCTGCAGCAGAGACCGGTGTGCAGCGCACAGCTTTCGCTTGATTTTCCTTTGTTGTCCTCACGATCCTGAGAAGCTCGGCGCTCATCTAATCTTTGACAGCACGAAGCCCTTGGAAAAACACCCTGAGTCCACGGAAAGCTCTGCCGCTTGCAGGCTCCTGGTGCTGTTTCCTGCTGTCACCCTCGGAGTCAGTGATCCAAGCTGACTCCTTTGTGAGGTTTCTGCCTCTGTCATTTTAACAAACAAAGACGAGCCAGGCACACTTACCGCTGTCATTTTCCTAATAATGGCAGAGCCATGACACCGCAGGAGACACCAGAGTATTGTTGGGAAGAGCCAAAAATAGTGTTGTGCACTTCAGATTTCTGAACGTTCCCATCTTTGATGCTGTAAACTCAAAGAGTTCGAATAAATCGTGACTGCATGACAAGGAGTAACTAAGAGGTGTTTGTGAAGAGGGTCCCTCCCCTCGGCGGATGAGCCCTAACGGTGCCTGGCCGGGCTGGCTCCTGGAAAGCCCTGAGCAGACGGACTTCCCTGGGCTTAGGGATGACAGAGCAGAGCACCCCTGATGCCAGTCTCACTGGGGAGGACTCTCCACCTGGAAAGTGTCAGAGCTCCACACACGGCCCCAAGCTGCTTTCTTCACTGATCAGAAAATGAATGGCTTTCAGACAGATAAAAGGTACCACCAGGTACTGAGTTTTGAAAGAAATACATGTCTCTTCAAAAGATTAAGCCGAGAGTTGTTGCATGACCCAGCAATTCCACCCCCAACAAAGCAAGGGAAATGAAAACATATGTTCGCACAAAACCTTGTCCGCAAGTGCTCATCACAGCATTACTCGCAACAGCCCAAAAGTGGAAACAACCCAAACGTCCATCAGCTGAAAAGAGACCAACAAACCAGGGTGTGTTCATGCCATGCAGTGTTATTTGCCTATAAAAAGGAAGGGGGTTCTCACACAGGCTATCACATAAACGAATCTGAAAAGTATTTTGCTAAGCAAAAGACATCAATCATGGTTAGAGAGCTTGACTAGCAAGCACAAGGCCCTGAGTTCGATCCCCAGCCCCCCAAAAAGACATCAATCACAAAAGATCATCTGCTGAATGATTCCATTTATATGAAATGTGAAGAATAGGCAAGTCTGTAGAGACAGAAAGTAGATTAGTGGTTGCCAGGAGTCGGCAAAATGGGAGAATGGGAAGCAACTACTAACGGTACAGGGTTTCTTTGGGGGGGTAATAAAAATATTCTAAAATCAGATTGTGATGAGAGTTACACAACACTGAATAAACTAAAACCATTGGCTTATACACTTTCATATGGTAAGTTTTAGAGTATCTATAAATCAGATCTCAATTTCTAAATGCTTAAATATAAGGGCATATACAAGGATACATATACATGTCTTATGCCTTGACTATATTTCTTAAAATGAGAATTAATTAAGCATGATTCTTAATTATTCTCAATAACCAGGTAATTAGTGATTAAGCATTCCACGAAAGAAAAACCACGCGTTTATTAGTGAAGCCAGTAACTTGCAGGGAGGGAGAGAGGGCATTTTTATTTTCTAAATTTATTTTATCATCATACTTAAAGTAGGCAACCATCACCAACAGCAATACCAGAGAACATTATTTTTGTTCAGTTTCTTTGTAGAGCCCCTTTCTAGGAGGGAACAAGCCAGTATAAACAAATTTAGTTTCTGGGGAACAGCCCTCGATTTCAGGGGCAATTCAATTCAGTTGAGTAAAACTGCTGGTGAGCAGCTACCATTTGAAAGCCAATACAATGAAGGAACATCGCCATTCCAGCTAGACAGCAACCTCATGCCGTCTCCCCACAGATTCTTCTTTCAGACACCCGAGTAACTGGTCTCCCAACTCTGTCAATAATAAGAACAGCACCCAACACTTATTTGGTGCTTACTAAGCACCAAATGCTGTTTGAGCTCTTTCTACTAACTCACTGATCACGACATCAGTGGAAAGAGAAGTATTATTATTCCCATTTCACAGATGAAGAGGCTGAAGTTCAGAGGTGAAGTAATTTTCCCAAGGTCAAACAACCATTGAAGGGCAGAGCCAGGACACAAGCCCAGGCACTCTGGCTTTACACTCTACCCTTTGACTCCCACATTGCTGGTAACCCAACTCACGAAATAATTCCATGGAATAAACTGTAGAAAACTTGTAAATGGAACGCAATTACTCAGCTTTCTTGGAGCGTGCAGTCCACACACACCCGGCGGCACGCGGCGCGGCCCTCACCTGTGGACCACCCCGACACGGTGCAGATGCTCCACTGCGGAGATGAGCTGCCGGATGTATCTGCGGGCTTCCGACTCCTCCAGCCGCTTCTTCTCATAGATCTTGTGCATGAGGTTGCCCCCAGGGCACAGCTCCATGACCAGGTAGTAGCTGTTTTCTGTCTCTAAGATATCAAGGAGCTGCGTGATGTTGGGGTGGCGGATCATCTGCTGGATCTGCCCCTCCCGCCGCAGATTTTTGGTGACATAGGTGTCCTTTTTGGCTCTCTTCTTATCGATGACTTTGATGGCCACCTAAGAAGTCAAGAGCGTAAGTGTTATCGGACACTGAGTGCCAAGGTTAGTCCTCACCTATTCTCAAGAACTCTAGGAAAATGCATGGCTACTCCCATGCACCAGGAGAAACATCATCAAGAGTAGGGGTGTGGCTCAGTGGGAGACTGCGTGCCTAGGACGCACAAGTCCCTGGGTTCCATTGCCAGCACCATGAAAATAGTATTACAAAAATTATGTCATTAAAATAACACCACAGGAAAACCTAGAACATCAGGAAGAAACACAAGATTCATTTATTAAGAAAGAGCATGGAATTTACTTAAGGGAACTCAGCGTTCTAGAACTAGCATTTCAGAATGCTCAGCGAAGGGTTAGTGTCGAATGGTTCTCTTCTGGAAAAAGGCCAGGAGTGAAATCCCAACTTCTGGAGCAAAGGGCACTCACCACTGTCTCTCAGGACTCCATCAGCCCCTTCGGGTCTGAGCCCAACACTCCCTCTTCAGACACAGCTAAACCTGTCCAGGGGTCCCCATCCAGAGAATAGCCAGAAGTCAGAGGCAACACCACCCGAGGACCCAGCTTCTTGGCCTTCCCTGGCCCCTTCTCTGCCCTGCACAGGCCTCACACCTGCCTCAGGCCTCCGATGCCGACCTCCTTTCCTGTGTTATTCATGCCTCAGGTATCAGGACTCCACTTCACATCTCACCTCCCAGAGGCAGCTCATCCCAGACCGCTTCCCCATAATCAACTTGTCCTAAGAGGGACATTCTGAGGGAGAGAAGAACAGAGGGAAAAAAGAAGGATGGAGGGGTGGGAAAGACTGTCTTCTCCACCCAACTCTGTACCGTTCCCAAATCTCCCTTTTCCTTTATGGAAAAGGAAAGACACCCCATTGTTTCTTAGGGCTTCGCTACCCTTTCTAATGTGACCAGCCACTGAGTGATGTCTGCACGTCGGCCAACTGCCCCTCCCGCCTTCACTTCCCCTCTGCTCACCCAGCACCTCTCCCCAGCACCCAGCGCCCCGTCTCGCGGGAAGGCTCTGGCACACAGCCAGCGAGCCACTGGGTGGAGGACAAAGACAGCGGACTGTCTGTTTCTATCAACTTCCTTTTTGGTGATTGTATTTTGTCCCTGCTCACAGTGCACTCAATGTATTAGTACAGCATTGTAGGTTTGTAGGTAAATGACAGATAAGAAATACGTGTTTGCAGTGAGAGGTTCAAATGTTATTTGTGGACAGTTCGTGACAAATAAATAAATAAAAACCTCAGCTCTCATGTACAGCATGGTGACGACAGATCATAATAATGTACTGCACACTTGAAAAGCTAAGCAAGTCAGTCTTAAATGTTCTTATCACACTCACACAAATGATAACTCTGAGGTGATGGATATGTGAAGGAGCTTGACCATGGGAACTGTTTCACAAGGTACACACGTAGCGAAACATCACAGTGTACACAGTAAACACATGCTCTGCTTCTCCACCATTTAAGCTTCAAAAAAGCAGTAAAACATTTAAAAAAAAAAAAAGGAGGTGAAAAAAAGTAGAAACCACAGGCAAACTTCTTAGACCAATAAAAGGCTGATCACTACCAGCCAGCCTGCCCAAGCACTTCGATGTCCTACTCTTCTCCAAGACCATAATCCTGGCCTCCAGAGTTCCCACTGTCCCCTGCCTCAGAATCCTGCGCCCAGAGCCCTGATTTATTGCCAAAACTTTCTGGGGCGCACTGCTGCCTGCCTGAGTGTCTGAGCACCTGAGACATACCACGGACCTGCCTGGTGTCCTCTTCAACCACTCAAATCCCCCAGGCTGCAAAGGCCAATTCAAGTGCCATCCTCCTCCTACAGAGGCCCCTGCGCCTCCTCACTCACAGTCCTGAACACCTGGCATGTGTAAGAGATAAAGCTCTCATCACAGTAACACAGCCCACTCCCCTTCCCCACACACGGTACCTTCTAAACAGTAAGTGACCAATGGGATGTAACTGATGTAATCATCAAAGCAAAACCAGCTATAAACAGCTGGATCTATAACCAGCTGGATTCTGGAGAATGAGTTTTGTCTCTAAGAAGGAATTTCAAGCCCTTTATCCAAAGATATAAAGAACAGCCAAGGGTGGATGATGATCAGTGAAGGGAACAGGACAAGCCGGGTGGGGGGGTTTCCTGCCGAAGCGTAGGGCACTTGTGTGTCCCACATCCCAGGCCAGCACTCCCGGCCCACAGAAGTTACTTACGTGTCGGCTGTGGGTCAGCCCAACTTATTCACCAGATGTGAGACTAACAGCTTAATACGCTGTGTTTATTCCTGATTCCCCTCTAAATATATTTATTTCTATCCTCTTGGGGGAATGCGAGAAAGATGCTGAAAAGTACAATTAAATTCTATCTCTGTTTCACTCTCTTGCAATGTTATAAAAATTACACCCTTTGGCAACAAAATCTTAACAGTACTATGAATAAACAGCAGTCTAAAAGCCAGGCAGTAAGACGATCAGCCGTTTTTCTTATAACAGAGCACACAAGTATTGTCAGGATAACTTATTTAGCTTGTTAATTGCCTATGCTAGGTTGAATAATAGCCAAAAAAAATATTATGTGCGGAACCCTGGATCACATCAATGTGACTGTACTTGGGAAAAGAGACTATGCAGATGTGGTCCAGTGCAGGACTTAGAGATGAGATTCACCTGAATTCCCTGGGTGGACCCTACATGTCCTCCTATGTGGATACACCTCCTAAAAAATAGGAAAATTTTGCACAAGTACAGAGAGGAGAAAGCCATGCAAAGAAGGAGGTGGAGATGCATGATGGAGCCACAAGCCAAGGATCACTGACAGCAGCCAGAAGCAAGAAGAGGCAAGGGCAGATTCCTCCCCTAGAGGCTCCAGAGGGCACGTGAGTCCTGCTAATGCTTTGATTGGAGACTTCTGGCCACAGGAACTGTTAGAGAAATCATTCCCTACATTAAGCCACCATGTTTATAGAAATTTGTTACAGCAGCCACAGAAAACTAATACCTTCTCTGAGGAAAAAAAAAAAAAAAGACAGGAACTTTTACTTGCTATAGCCCATTTGGGCTACATCTCCAGGCCTCATGAACCCTTCCTGGAAATCACTGATAACAGCATCTCTTACAGTTTGGATCAAAAAATATCCTCCAAATTGGGCATGGTGGATCATGCCTGTGATCTTAATCTGGAAGGCTGAGACATGAAAATCACAAGTTTGAATCCAGCCCAGGCAACTTAGCAAGACCCTGGCTCAAAATTTTAAAAAATAGAAAAAAGGGTTGGGGATATATATATAGCTCAGTGCAAAGGACTTGGGTTCTATCTCCAGTACTTTCAGAGAAAATAAAGTACTCTGGAAGTACTTATTTCATTAATGGATCAGTCCACTGATGAGGTCATAGCTGAAGGAGCTATGAAGAGGCAGGATCCTATTGGAGGAAGCAGGTCCCTGGGTGCACGCCTTTGAATGTTATATCCTATCCCGAGCCCCTTCCTCTCTCTCTCTCTGGCTCTTCCTTGTTTTCTCTGCTTCCTGGCTGCTGTGAAGTGAGCAGCATTCCTCTGCCATGTCCTTCTGCCATGCTGTTTTGGCCTTGAAACCAGCCAACCATGGACTGAAATATCTGAAGACATGAGCCAAAAATAAACTTTTCCTCCTTTACATTATATATATGAGGTATTTTGTCCCAGCAACAGAAAAGTGACTAACACACCAACTTTTGCTTGCATTTTGATCATTTCCTTAGCTAGCAATATGTGCTACAGTCGTCCCTCTCTCTCTCCACACATGCACCTTTTACCTGCAGCCTCTCTCTGCTCCTTACTCCTCCCCTTCATTGCAATCCCAGGGAGCTTCTGACAATTGGTGACTGAACCCACCTGTCCCTCTGATCCTGACAGACCATTTGTGACCCACAGGGAGCAGAGTCACTACTACCGCCCCTCCTGAGCCCAACTTGTGGGGCTGAACCAGCCGTGCTGGGCTTTTGTACCTGTAAGATTCTCATGAAGCCCTAGTAAGTGGTGAGCAAATATCAGTGACAGTGATCCCTATGGACAGAACAGGGAGCATGGGTGGCTCCTCCCAGGCAGCTGGCCTTTATGATCATAACCGTGTGATTATCATAATCCTAACGATGCTTACTTCCAACACATCAGGTCAAGGTGGGCTCGCCAGGCCTTCTTTTGGAATGGTTCTTCTTATATTTTCCTACTTCTGGGCAAATACAGTACATATGCTCCTTGATTTATGATATGTTCCATCTTGATAAACTCACAATAAACTGAAAATACCATAAGTGGAACATGCACTGAATTCCCTAACCCACAGACCAGCCCAGCTTAGTGACACCACGTGCCTATGGAACATCGGCTGTGTCCTCCTCGCCATCAACCAGCTGACTGGGAGCTGAGCTCACTGCCGCTGCCCAGCACAGAGAGAGAGAAGACCGTATCCCACACTGCTAGTCCAGGAAAAGATCAAAACGCAGAACAACAAATATGGTTTCTACTGAATGGAGACTGTTTTCACACCACTGTAAAGTTCAAAAATCCTAGTTTAAACCACCTTAAGTCAGGGACCGTTTCCAGCTTTCTCTCAATTTCTGGCTCTTCTTTCTGCCCCTCAACTTCCCTTTCCCAAAAGTGAGCAGCAAGGCCATGGTGTGCTCCAAGGTGGGAAACGGAAAACATCCCAGCGAAAACCACCCAGTCCTGCCACTCCCACTAGTCAGTCCAGTCCTGGTTTTGGACCATCTTACAGAGGCCTCTGCAAAGCAGAGTTGAAAAATGGCTCCCAACAGACAGGTCTATATCTTAATCCCTGGAAGCTATAAACAGTACCTAATTTGGAAAAAGGCTCTTTGCAGACACGATAAAGTTAAAGGACCTAAGATCCAGAAACCGTCCTGAGTTAACTGGTAAGCCTCTAAAACCTTCGCTAGGGGATTTAAAAGGCGAAGGAGATCAGATACACACACACACACACACACAGACACGCACACGCGCACGCGTGCGAGTGAACTCTTGTGGACACATGTGCTCAAGAAGGCCATGTGAAAGACAGAAAGACTAGTGTGGCCACAAGCCCAGGAATGCCAGTGGCATTTCAACCAGAAGTTGGAAAAGGGGAAGTTCAGGTCTCCTGGAGGGTCCCTATAGGGAACACAGCCCTAAGGACATCTTGACTTTGGCCCAATAAGATTGATTGCAGACTTCCAGCCTCCAGACTAGGAGAGAATAATTTTCTGTTTTGTTATTTTGGTGCTGGGGATCTAACTGAGGGCCTTGCGCTTGCTAGGCAAACACTCTAACCACTGAGCTAAATCCCCAGCCTCTGTTGTTTTAAGTCACCAAATTTGTGGAAATTTGTTAGAGCAGCCCCAGGAAACTAACGCATCAGGTGTGTCTCCCACCATCATTTGCTATCTTGGTTCCCAAGTTCTGCTAGCCAAGAGACTCTAAACTCCAGCTACCTTCTCCTCTGGGAGAAGGTTTCCCATTATGGTCCTTCATCACCCACTTGTTTTCATTCACCCTCTACACTGACAAGCTCTACACTGATAATAGTGAACACAGGATGCCGTTCATGATTACATGAAACCTTTTAATCAACTTCATCTATAACAACCAAAATGGGAAATAAATGAGTAGGATATTAAGGGAAAGGCAATCAATAATTAGCAAAGGGAGGCATCAAATTTAACTTGACAGCAATCAGAGATTTATAGGCAAAATAGATCCAACACTGATTCTATCAGGGTAAAAGTCCTGTGCCATGATGGGTCTGTAGCTGGAAAATAAACTGCTTCAGGCAGGAGAGTTTCAAAGAGTAAAACCAGACCTGCTAGCTGGGCATGGTGGTGCACGCCTGTAATCCCAACACTTGGGAGGCTGAGGCAGGAGGATCACCGCAGTTGGAGGCCAGCCTGCAATACATAGTGAGCTCGAGGCTAGCCTGGACTACATGATGAGACCCTGTCTCAAAAACAGAACAAAACAAAAAAACAACAAAAATGTCAAAACCAGACCTGCTATTCAGTGACACTAAAATAAGTAAGTTTAGCATGTTTCAGACAAAAGGAGAGAGAGTAGAAGTCACCAATACCAGCGCCTCAGACTCTGACCCACCAGGACAGAGCCACGGCACTGTCTTTTAGGGACTCCCAGTCTGGTCTGAGGGATGTTGTTGTGCATGCGTGTGTTGGGGGAGGAGGGAGGACATCAGAGGAGTATCTAAACCTGGATATCTCCCTGAACACATTAAAAAAAAAAAAAGAAGAAGAAGAAAAGGAAAAAAGAAAATCCTACAAAATGTCAGTAAAACCAGGCTCCAGCTCTTCAATGGAAAACTGCAAAACCTCCCCAAATTTTGCAAGGGAATCTGTTTTCAAAGATTGCCCCCACACTTCCAACCACATAAGTAGCAAAGTCTCGCACAGCGTCAGTGTGTGACGGTTGAAAGTAGATTATTCATCAACTTCTTTCATTAATTAAGAAACAGCATGTCTCACAATACGGCAACTCTAGGTCACCTCTCCTCCTTCCCCAACCAAAAAAAGATGCCTACTTGTGATGGGTAAAATCAGCACATCAACTTTTAAGTAAATAGTTAAGCTCTTAAGAAAGAAATTAAAATCTCCCAAAAGCTATAAAACGAGTCCATCTATAACCACTAGGCAGCAGCTACAAAGTGGGGAAACAGAAGTTAAAGGGTAACGTGGGAACCCTCAAGAAGGAAACAAACAGGCAGAAGGGTCTGCCCTGCACAGAATGGGAACTTGGCTCTCTCCAACAGAAAGGATACACACGGGTCCGGATCCAACTGCAAAAAAAGGATTCATGCCTGATGCGTTGTCATATATCAGGAGAAAAACCACCGTGGGGTGAGGGATGCCCAAAATCACCTGAGTGCAGTAACAGTACACACTTCCACAAACCAATTCAAAGACGATGTGCACCAGCCACTTAGTACAGTGTCCGGCACATAGTAACCGCTTTTTAAATCGATGCCATTATCATCATTGCCACTCTGCTTTCAATGAATCAGTCTGCAAACAAACAGTGTGTCTTCTTGACCTACAGTTGCGGCACTTTAAACAAGGAGCCCCAACCACGTTTCAGTGTTTTGGGCTCTCTGGAACGGGGTGCTTTTAGACCCCAAGGCAGCCGTCTTCTATCAGTCTAGTCTCCTGTCGTCTTTAAATATTGACTTATCTAAGACTGTCTACGTAGGATCAGAGTTAAAGGGATTTCAAATTCATCCCTTCATCCTGGATCACCCTTCACTTCCTTTAAAATTCATTACTCTGAGCCATATCAAGAATTGGTGATGTATCCAATCTCCAAAATGAAAAGTCAGATGTAAAATGGATCTTCCATAGACTGAGAGAAAGAAAAAAGTATTGACCAGAGAGGCTCCTTCTGAATATCACAGAAAGATACGTATGTGTTTTACACATTATATGATGTATGCTGTATTTTAGAAGTTCATCCATTCATCAAAGCACTTTTGAACTATAATGTTTGAAATAATCAAAATGCATGGAGAATGGGAGGCCTTAATTAACTGAGTTTCTTCTTACATGGAAATGAGCCAAAAAAGATCTTTCTTTCCAGAATACTTTGGCTTCTAGATGAATACTATACACTAAACAAAATCAATCTTTTGTTCAACAAGTATTTATTGAGCACTTAAAATACACCTGATACTGTTCTAAGTAACAAGTGTACCCTGCCAGTTACGGATCTTCATGCTCATTCGTGGAAGATAATTCAGATTCTTTGTAGTAGTTCAAAACTATTTTCTACTCTAAAGTAAACTATGCCTTCCCCAAAATGCGTATGTCAAAACCCCACAACATGATTATGTCTGGAGACAGGGCATTTAGAGAGGCAAAAGGCGGGTCCTAATCCAAAAGGGCTGGTGTCAGCTATTCCCCTACTGGGGATCTTCCCAGAAGAATTAAAATCGTCATACCACAAGGACGTATGCACCACCATGTTCATAGCAACACAATTTGTAATAGCTAAGTCTTGGAAACAACCTAAATGCCCAACAACCAATGAATGGCTAAAGAAAATGTGGTTTTTCTACACAATGGAGTACTACACTGCCATAAAAAAGGA
>PVJO010007458.1:0-81713 GCA_004026905.1 Hystrix cristata | reverse complement strand
AGGTGAATTCATGACACCTTTGACTCTTCTACTGTCTCAGACCTTAGGTAACAAGCCTGCAGCTGCTTTTCTAACAAACTGTTGATCAGCAAAAATAAAGGGGCTACAGAAACATTCATTTTTATGCTGTTCCCTTTTGGGCTTCATGCAAAGACAATTCTGTGTAAATGTACAGTTGACTCTGATTTGGAAATCTCAAAATCAGTCCATCCTTGTTATAAAAAATTTTTTTACAATTGTAATTATATTGATGTTCATATTGTGTAAAATAACTCATTTAATAAAGTAGTACTTTGATTTTACAACATCACAGGATAAATGTTCCTAGCAATTCTGTTCTAACTTTCCTTATTATTTGCCTTATAAAAGTCTAATGAATTCATCAGCTAGAATTGCAGGTGCAATTCTTATCTCCCTTTCAGCTCAGTAGCAGGTTCATTAAACCTAGGGCAGACTCCTTCATCAAAATTGTGCGCACCACTGTATTGGCAGCTGATGATCTAAGTGAAGAAAGACATCTGCTGCCTTGATAGATGGCAGTTATGTGTCATCGCCCCCCTCTGATTATCTCCTGTGTTGAAGTGGGAATATTTAAACTTGCTGTTTACACAGAGGTGCCCTAGAGATAACTGATAGATTCCTGAAAGGGATTGGATTGTCAGTGAGCTCTTCTGAAAGCTTAGGTCTGAAGTCTATGCTGTCACAGAATAATCATTAGGCCTATTGTTTAACACAAAATGCAATAGAATAAATGTGAACTGCTAAACATCTATCTTTTGTACGTTATACTAAATTCTTTGACTTGTTCAGGTTCTTTAATTTGAAATTGAAACATTTTAAAGGAGTTTCAGAAGTTAGTACTTTGCCAATTTTATGAGTGGGTTTTTGCAGTAACAGGAAGATTGTAATAACTTGTGGCTGGTTATTTCCCAGAATACTCTTCTAAGTGAATTGTTGGTTTTAGGAATTTACTTTATGCTGGTTCCTAAAATCAAAGACTACATGTACAGTATGATTTCCATCTGAACTAGAAAAATATTGTAGGCCAATGTTCACATTCTTTGGGATCTAGGATGAGGAAGTAGTTTTCTTCAGCTGAATAAGGTAAATTCTACCCAGTTAAAGACTAATTTTAACATTCTTCTAATTCAGTTTTGTCAACTGTTGTACAAGTGAAACTGCTGTAATTCATTTAAATTTTAAAATTAGCGTGATAACACTGAAGTATTTACTGGTAATTGCTTAGAGCCACGTGTCTGATCCTGTGGATTACAAAATGCATTCCCTCCTGCTGTAACTCATCACTGCATTTGTTTTGTAACTGCGTATTCTGCCCACTTTGTCTTCACTATCAGCTTAAAATATTTGCAAGGGAAGTCTTCAGTGCCGATAGTTTCTTAGCATTTCGTATTCTTAGACTCTTATTTCAAAATACAGTCCTTTTGTTTTATGTATTTAATTTCCTAAGTTTCAGCCTTAGTATCTGTTGTTTTCTAATACGTCAATTACCAGAACATTAGAATTTTACCTAATTTCTTGTGGATGTTACAGAAGTTCTGGTTAAATTACAATTGAAAAGTTTTTGAAAGTGCTTTGAGCATATGTATGTTTATTTTTAGTAACAAATTATTTAAACCCCATTCACGAATTTTGGATTTTTTTCTTTTGCTTTACTGACTGTAATTCACAATAAAAGCTTTTTGTTCTTGTATTTGACCTTTTATAAGCAGCCGAAGACACCATATTTGATTCTGTATCTCAGTAGTAGGGAAATGGTTGGATCGTTCTTATATAAGACATTAATTCTTAATATGGGAATTGTGAGTACAATCCCTCATTTACTGTGTTTGAGTTAAATTTGCTATAAAGAGAAAATTGTAACTCTTAAACATGTTATTTCATTTGAAGGTTCTTTAACAGATCATAGCAAACTTTGTTTTAAAACTGCTATGGTGTCTTCAAAAACTTGATAAAATACACAGAGAATTGGTCCACCTGTATTCTGTATTTACATTAGTTGCCAAAAGGAATGGGGTCAAGACTGAGCTTGTTTCCATTCTGTTCATGTGAATACACATCCCCGTGTTTAACCGGTACACTGGGGCCTCAGTTGTGTGCTGTAATGTCGTATTAAAGAAGATATTAAAGAAAACCAAACTAGTCTAATTTCTTCTATTTTTAAGAGGTTTTTATGTTGCCTCTTACTCTTTTTTTTTCTTTCTGAATTTAGAATTATCTCTAGTGTAGCTAAGTAGTCTAAGGGTAGCAAGAGATTTCTTTCATTTTTCATTGTTTTCTTTGCATTCTGTATCTATTTTGTTTCTATAGAATTCTTAAGAATGAACAGGAAAATGTCTGTCATTCTGAAACCTTGCTGTATAGAGTTAATACGAGTTGTTCCAAGGGGAACATAGTTGGCTGTTAACAACACCGAAAGAAAAAAAGCTTAGGCCAGTTAGTTGAGTCTTAGACGATTACATCCTCAATGACTTTGACTAAGATTTAAGATAACACTTTTGGGTTTATAGTAAAGGTATTGCATAGATATCATAATTCAAACCTGAGATGTAGCAAAATAATGTAGAACTGGGGCTGGGGATTTAGCTCAGTGGTTAGAGTGCTTGCCTTGCAAGCACAAGGCCCTGAGTTTGATTCCTAGCACCAAAAAAAAAAAAAAAAAAAGGTAGAATTTAGCAACATTACTATTTGGTACCTCACACCCTTGTTTTTCATTTTTCACACCAGGAATATACTGTACTTGTTTTTAAGTGTCATTTAAACTCAGTCTGAGTTAATTCATTTGTACTAGTTCAGGGTTTTTGTTTCTTTGGGTTTTTTTTTTTATTTTTTAGAATATACGACAGTGAAGCTCAATACTAGGGGGTTATGTTTACTGTGATTTTACTTTCTGAAATAGTGGAGGATAGCTTTTGGTGTAAAAGTTTCAGAAAAATTTTAAGAGCAGCTTTCAGTGTGCAGATTTGATAAAGGATCTATGTACTTAGCTGAGAAAATAGCTGTTTTATTAATAAAAGCTTATCTTGTCATTATTAATGGTGGGTTACCATATTAAAGTGAAAATGTCTTATTTTAAATGTTCTTTTGATAAGCTGTTTACGAATTACCTTTTTTTTTAAAGGCAGACGTTCTTTAGCTTTAGTTTTTTCTCTATAGTGTGGCTCCAAATTTAAAATTTGTGCTTACAGAGACAGACTTCAGTCATTCATTCACTCATTCGTGCATTTTGTGGTACTGGGGACTGCACCCAGGGCCTTTATACTGAGCTACATCCCCAGGCCCTTTCTTTCCCTTATTTTGAAAGACAAGGTCTTGCTAAGTTGCCCAAGCTGTGGTCTGTGACTTGCCATCTCATTTTCCTTTGTTTTTAATAAAAACATTTATCTTAATGTTCTGATAAATCATATGTACACTGTAAAATTTAGTTTTATTATGTATATAAGTTTGACTTTTTTTCCATTGTAGGAGTAATCTAGCATAAATATATGATTGTTTTAGAGACGAAAAGGTATCATCTGGTTGCCTGCTCCAATATCGCCTGCATTTTTATATAACAACATACAGAAGTAGCACTTACTAATCTTTACTATAAAGCAAGGATATGAAGTCAAGTTTTTATCATAGAAGTAAAATCAACATGCAGTGCAGTGGGAAGAGTTCCCAAAGAGGGGGAAATGGACCTGCAAACTCTGCTTGGAGATGGCTATTACAAAAAATAAAGTCTCTTGCAAAAAGTTGTCCAACTTCAGACCAAAATGTTAAATATTTTAGAAGTTGATCAGTACCATTTTAAAAGCTAATTGTTAAGAACAAGATTATCGTAAGATAAGATGGTGTAGATAACTCATAAGTTAGTTATACATATAGTTCAAAGTACTGTACTTTTTTCATTTGAAAATAAGATTAGTTCATCCTTTAGATGAATCCAGATAAAAACAGATTTCTGTAACACAAAACGATGTGAAGAATTCTGATGTTTGGATGTAGGCATCAGAACTAATTCTTTTCTTCTATTATTGCTATCTCATTTTCTAATCACTTTTTTATGTGCACAGCATCATTTCTGATGGCTTAAATTTTTGTAGGCCATATAAGTACCTTGCTTTGTCACTGTCTTTAAAATTCAGAATAGGACTTGGCATTTTGCATTCTGTTCTATTAAAATTCTAATTGCCAGGAATTATACCATTAAATTACCTGTGTAACAATGTAAGTGTGTTTCTCAAAATGAGGTATCTAACTAGGGTGATAGATATCCTCATTTGCCAAAGACAATCTTGGGTCAAATAGTAATTTAATATTCAATGTAAGATTAATACTATTTTGAAATACCAAAGAGTCTTGGTATACGTCGTAATATTGCCTCTTTACTCACAGGTCAGCCAGTAGCAAACTGTCGGTCACTGTATCAGACAACTAAGGTACTTCTTTTAGGTGTAGAATTTTTTTAAAGCTCTTTATAATACCAGAAATTCTCATGCATTACACAGGAATGTGTGATACTGGCAAGATTGGTTTTTTAATGTTCTGTCTTTAAAATATTTTTTTAAATCTTTTTTTTTTTTTTTTTTTTTTTTTTTTTTTTGGTGGTGCCGGGGATTGAACTCAGGGCCTTGTGCTTGCAAGGCAAGCACTCTAATCACTGAGCTAAATCCTCAGCCCCTAAAATATTTTTTTAAATCTTAATCGTGATTTAAGCATCTACTAAAATGAATTAGATTCTAAAACATTCAAATACAGTCTTCATATAAATGTTACATTGTTTGTGCCACTTCAGACCTTTGCTTCCTCATCACCTTCTCACCTGAAGGACTGGTAGAGGGCTGGTAGGCTTGCGAGCACTGTGCTTGGCCAGGTAAGACTGAGAAAGCTACTAGAAAGTAGACAGTCTCTGCACTAATATTACTGGATATTTATTAACAAATCTAGGTTTTTGATAGAGGAAGCTTCTGCATATTTTTGGTCTGAAATTTGCAGTTTTCTTTTGGGAAAATTCTTAATTTTGGAATAATTTTAGACCTACCAAAAAGCTGTAGAAGAGAGTTCATATACCCCTCACCCAATTTCAGCTTCTCCTCATACAGTTTTATGTTAATGTGACATATTTGTCCACACTGAGAAGCCAGCATTGGTCTTTCTGCTTTTCTGTTTCTGTCCTTCTGGGGTTTAAGACAGGACACCACATTGCTCTTAGTTGTCATTACTCCTTCGTCTCCTCTGGTCTGTGGCAGTTTCTCAGTGTTCACCTTGGTTTTTATGACCTTAACAGTTTCGAGGCAAGTGAA
Organism: Hystrix cristata; assembly: GCA_004026905.1. Classification (NCBI taxonomy): domain Eukaryota; kingdom Metazoa; phylum Chordata; class Mammalia; order Rodentia; family Hystricidae; genus Hystrix; species Hystrix cristata. Next base: position 76,410 of record PVJO010007458.1, on the reverse strand, counting down.
ACAGATGGCATGTAGAATGTCCCTTAGTTTGGTCTGTCAGATGATTTTCTTTCCCTGGGGTGGCAGGTTTCTGGGAAGACCAGTGGCTCTCTTGTGACATCATCTTGGGTGTACAGTGTTACCACGTGCTGTCATTTAGTAATGTTACCCTTCATTGTTTGGTTAAGCTCGTACCTGTCAGGTTCCTCCACTGGGAATTAAGTAGTTTTTCCTTTACATTGGAAATCTCTGGGAAGTCAGTCCAGGCCCTACATAGAGGGAGTGGGGACTAAGTTCCACCTGTTGAAGGGGATAGTATATATTTAAGTTCTCCAATACAGGATATTTGTTTTCCACCATTTATTTGTTCAATCATTTGTTTATATTCATATAGACTCCTAATCCAGTACTATATTATTTGTTATCCAAATTATTTCAACTTTGGCTAATTGGGAGCTCTTTCAGGTTGATTCCTCTGTCCCTTTGATATCCCTCATCCTGGATTGGATTTTTTGGGTGTTTTGTTTTGTTTTGTTTTTTGAGAATTTCCCTTTAAAACTATGCAATGTGCCAGGTTCATCTATGATTTCTCTGCCCTACCCCTAGAATGAGCCATTTCTCCAAGGAGCCCTGATTTCTCTCGCTAGAGAATAATATTTAAAACCTAGGACTGGATAGTGGGCCTGAGTTGTTTTGGGGGTGTTTCATTTTGTTTTTATGTATGTAATGTTGAACTTTTTTCTGCCGTTGGATGATACCTGAAGCTCATTGGGAGGAAGATTATCTTCAGCCCACATCTCTTGGGAGTGAACTCTCAAGTCACCAACGTATTTATTGAGAATAATATATGTGAAATTGTTTTGTAAGTTGTGAAGCAAAACAATTTATCTTACAATGAAATAGAACAAAGTCCCTAATCTTTAGATAATAGAGATAATGTGTGTACTTTAGTCATCTTAAGCTAGATGGTTAAGTGTTAGGTGTGTTCTGTAGATGGTAACTTGTATAGCAATATAGAAAGAGAATAGATGCAGGAGGGGTGGCTTGTGGGCTGAAGAGGTCAGTCAGCTGGGGGTGGGGAGAGGGGCAGGCGCACAGGGGAAGGCAAGGTGGTGGGTGGCTGAGTGAGCAAAAGCTCGCTCAAGTACATAATGTTTCTTTGAGAGGACGTGCGTGGGCCAATCAGAGTCAGGCTGGAGAGTGAGAGCCTTTGAGCGTGTGCGTGGGGTGGCAGGCAGTGGTTAGCGTGGGGCCAGATCGTGCAGTGCGAGTGCCCCGCAGCAAGTTGCTCAGCTTGCTCTTGACACTTGCAAGCTTGTCTGGGTCCGGGGCTGGTGCAAATACTTTAGGAAGATTTATGTTACCAAGGAAAACTGTTGGTACTACTTTGCTAGTGATCTTATACCCCTCTGTATCTGCTGTTTATTAGCAGAGTACACTGTCCATAATTTAACTTGATTTTTTTTTTTTTGCTCTTCTGTGATGTACTGGTGCTGCGGGGCCCCCACGAGCTGTATCGAGGGATGTTTGTCTCTACACTCAATATCCCAGGCTGCACTGTCTGTACCTGATATTTGTCGTCTGCTTCATTATAAAAGTAATACATTTGGGAATACATTTTACTATGTATAGAAATTTGGAGAACATGGTGAAGTTGAATTTTGCAGTCATCGTTTGCATATCATATCTTTGTACTTTGCTGTTTAACATAACAAGTGACATTTGTTAAAGACTTTGTATAAGTAGAATTTTTTGGCTGCATTATAACCCACTGGTAGATTTGCTACAGTTCTTTTTAACCATTCCACTTGGACTTTTAGGTTTTTTTCTCACTTATGTAGAATGCTTTGTTTCCACATTTAGAATTGCATATCACAGACCCTTAATGCTCGAGCTGAGAAGCGGATGAGGAGATGAAAAGCGTTGCAGTCTGATACGCAGGCGCAGGCGACGCTGGACCCACAGTGTCAGCCGGGTACCAGGTTACCTTTAGTACTAATGCTGGTCATGAATTTGCTTAAGCATGCTGTGTTTCTTTGAGTTCTACTGGAGCTTGAACATTCTAATTGCATTTTGTTATCCAGATATAGTTCCTATTTTGTGAGTTGCCCGTTGCTCATTTATATGTTGTGGTTTTCTTGCTATACTCAGTCAGCTGCCCACCCTAAACTAGGAGGAACTGAAAATTGCGAGGGGATATCAAGTAACTAGCATCACAGAACCCATAACCTGTTTTATACACATTACAAACTTGTTCCTAGGCATACTCCTTGCTGGAAGTCTGAACAGGTGACTGAGGTATAAAGCCTTTACATTTAAGGCCTATATTTTATTCAAGACTAATGAAATTTGATTTTCATTTATTGACACCTGCCTCTTTTGCAGAAATAGGAAAAGTAATTTTTATTATATTAATTCAAGTTACAGTAACAGCTGCCTATTACATTTTCTAGATTTTATTTCTGATCTGCTTTTTGATAGGCTCTTTTTTTCATATTTATGCATATAGGTTTTCATAGTAACAGAGTAGACTTTAAGCTTTGTGTTAAACAGCCAGTTATTTATGACAGGAACAGAGCTCCTCACTTAAATAGAATAAAAGTGAGCTAAATAGTGAGTTAAAGGTTAGCCTGAACCACAGAGCCAGATCCCATCTCAGAAAGCCAAAAAAAAGAATTTCAAACTAGTTGAAGGATCCAAGATTAGAAAACACTGAAGTTCATATGTAGTTCTGCTTCTTCCTAACTGAGCTTGAGCAGGTTACTTCACTTTTTTGAGCTATACCGTAGTATCTTCAGTCACCTTTTTAAAATGGAAAAACTAATAGCTACTTTGGAAAGTTGTTATAACTTGGTAAATAAATGAAATAATGAGTGTAAAGCACTTATGTAATCATTTGTGTGCAATAGTTCTTAGCTATCTACCCAGTCTTCCTTTCCCTCGTCCTTCTACTGCAGTCAAATACGTAATGTGTCTTCATGAGTACCCTTCTCATTTTTGGCCATTTCTGCTTGTGCTTTTTGTTAAGACTGAAATGATTTCTTCCCACCAAATCCTGGCTCCTCCTGTGGAAATGCTGCCCATTCTTCAAGGCTTAACTGTAGTGCTGATTTTTTTCTGTGAAGCTCAGCCCTTGAAAATACGTACTGATTGTGGCAGGGAAAAGATACATGATACGAAATACGAAACAAGATAGCAAACTATTAAAAAAAAATAGTGTCAAGAGACTAAATTTAGAAAGGCACTAGGAATGAATGCGGGGTAGCACTGCCTGTGTATTTGCCTAGTATGTTGCGGTTTTTTTTTGTTTGGGGGGTTCGTTTGTTTTTTTGGGTTTTTTGTTTGTTTTTTGCTGCTATTCTTTTGTTTTGAGACAAGATCTCGCTATGTAGTTCAGGCTGACTTTGAACTCACTTTATAGGCAGGGCTGGCCTCAAAACTCAGGGGTCCTTCTGCCTCAGCCTCCTCAGTGCTGGGGTTATACCGTCATGCCTAGTATTTGACTAGTATTTTGTAAAACACTCACTGTAAAAATGAAATGACCCATTGTGATGATATATGAAAAGGACATGGTTTCCCTGAGTTTTCTCTTGACTTTAATTATTACTCAAAGGCTGTAAATTTTGCAGAAGTTAACTTCAAGTCTGAACCACTGTCAGTCTAGAAAATGTGATGAGGGCAGGAGGCTGTCCATAAGACTAGAGATAAATAATTTGTGTCTTAATTTTTTGTTTTTCTTGTGGTACTGAAGATTGAAGCCAGGGCTTTGTGCATGCTAGTCAAGTGCTCTACTACTGAGCTACATCCCAGCCTGTGTATCTTAATTTTCAAAAAGAGACTATTAAAAAAAATACAAAATAATTTTGTTCTTGGCCTCTAGGTAAATGAGGTAAATATTTTTACTGTGAACCTCCTGCCGTGTCAATTAGATCTTAGACTAATTTCACATGTAGTTTTATTTCTAGTTTCTTCTTCCACCCACATCTGTTTTCCCTGCAGCAGAGAAATTCTACAACAAGAGTCCCAACCCAGGCGCCTCCTCTGAAGCCCTTGTGGCTGTGGGGTGGAGCCTTTCAGTCTGGCCCCCTTGTACTTCCAGCCCCTTCCAGGCCTTTCTTGATCGTGTGTTCCGGCCCAGGTGAACTGCATACTTGCGTTCTCTTGAGTGACTCTCACTACCTCTTTTTGGCCTCCACATAAGTCTTTCTCCTACTTAACTGAGGTGCCCACTTTCTCCACTTCCATTTTTTTAAGCCCTGTCTCTGATACTGGCTGGTCTAACAGGATCACTCCTTCTAAGACTCGTACTTCTTGGAATAATGTTATTTTTCCATCATTATGTGTATATACTGTCCTTTAGGATCCTTACCAACAGAAATGGTCTTTTTTTTTTTTTTGCCTATTCAAATGTTTATGACTGAGCGTGCAACTGTTACCTTTAGATGGAGCATTCCTTAAATTTCAACAAATTGAATTGCCCAGTCTCCATGCTTTTGTGGATTTTTTAAAAACTTTTAAAATTTTACTTTAGATTAGTAAAGTGGTATACACATTGCTATACACATATAGAACACTTTATAGTTTACATAGTATGTTTTATTTCTGAATTATGTGTAAAAATAAGTTTGAAGAAGGTAGGTGAGCTTGGTAGTCTGTTTTAGCAAAGTAGCAATGTGTGGTTGTCTTAATAGCAAGATTTGTACAGGCAATAGTATACTTGAGTGGACTTAAACATACTTTAAATTTTTATACTGCGATGTTTTGTCAGCTTTTTGAGTTCACATAACTGTCCTATCCCCTTTTAAGTGTGTGTGGGCATGTGCATATGGGTGACCACTTTAGAGGTAACTCAAATGTAATGAAATTTAATAGAGGATTACAGTTTAGAAAGATTTCAAGCTGAAACAAAGTTTTTACTTTGTTAAAACCAATAAAAGAAGTTTAAGTACAATGAAGGCAGAATCATTTAGGATTTGTGAAAATTATATTGCACGAGTCCAGAATATGGACTGCAACCTGCCTTGGCATTTTCTCATGTAAGAGCCAGCGTGCTTATTGCAAGTCAAGTATGACTTGGCTGCTTTAAAAGACAGGAAAGCAGCCTTAGTTTAGGGAATACGGATCTGAACACACAAAAGTCGTCCTTATTTATTGATAGTCAACCATCTTGTGAGACTGATGTTAAATTCTCGTTGTCTTTATTCTGGTTGTTTTTAAGCAGAACATTGCTTGCAGGATTCCCCGCAATGGCAGGATTGATGAAGAATGGTATGTAGACTCCTCAGAAGGGAAAATTGCTGCGTTGTGTTGTTGCAGGGGCAGGTCTGAACACCATAGGTGGGGACTACCTCATGTATCTGTCCATTGTCAGAATAGCTTGTTATGGAATGAGCATCCCTTCCCTCAAGCTCTCAGCGTAGAAGTTAGCTGGTCGTATCTGGACAGGACAGTAAGGCTTTCCAGTACTTGTTGGGAAGTGCCCTGGAGAGGTCTGTAGTCCCTCTTCCCTGAGGGTCCACTGACATCAAGTGGCCCCAATGCTGAAGCCCACTGCAGATCGTCCGTCCTGCAACCTGCCTTCCCCCTCCCCCAAAGTTACAAAGAAAATATTTTTAACAAAGTTTTTTTTTTTACTTATTACATTAACTATATTGTATATTTGATTTGTGGCGCAAGACAATTTTTCTTCCCTCAAAAGAGGGCAGAAAAAAAGGTGGGCCATGGGTTGGGCACTTCTGCAGGCTTCGAGAAAGTTTTATAGGACAGAACGACTTCATATTGACTATGACGAACTGCTCCATCTTTATTTGGCCTTATCTTTCTCCAATGCTTGTAATTTTAAATGAGAATATGAAGCCAGGATGCAAGTTGGGATATTTTATTCCACTTGGACTGGAGACATACTTCTGACTGTAAGTATCTGTTTTCCACATTTTAATAGGCTCTGAGATGTCAAACATTATCACCTGGCAATTGGTGCTATAGTTAGTTACACGTATAGTTTAGGCTATTTTTCAAGTCTTTTTTGAAATTATGAAATTCTATCAGTTAAAAAATTTTGACTGCATACCACATGATGTGCATGTACTTCTGTTGTAACTGTAGAGCATTCACAGGATGAGATGAAAAACACTCTGGTTCTTTCTGCATAGCACTGGATCGTCTCTTTTTGGTACCTGAGACAAAGAATTTTTAGCAAATCACAAATACATAGATGTTTATAAATTCAATAAAAGCAAATGAGGTGTTGTAAGGGTTCGTGTTGTGTATGAAACATTCTGCAAAGCATGTAAAAGTGCAGGGTACAATCTGCCATCGGAAAAGTACTTTGGTGAAGAGTATTGGCCACACTTTTTGAGCACGTAGTTTGGGATGTGATACTGGGACTTAACTCAGGACTACGGAGAGATTCACATAAAGATGCATAAAAATGAAGCCTTAGAAACAAGATACCTTTAAAGCAATGTGTAGTCGGAAACAAGAAAGCCAAGATTAAAACTTCGGAAAGGCCTTGTAGGGGGCTGGGGATTTAGCTCAGTGATTAGAGTGCTTGCCTTGCAAGCACAAGGCCTTGAGTTCAATCCCCGGCACCACAAAAAAAAAAAAAGGCCTTGTAAGGAATGGGTAGAACATGAACTAGAAGTAGCTGTGGGAGTAGTAAGGAGGGGAGCAAAGAATGCCAGGAGAATATCCATTCTCAGAAGAACAGGAAGAGGAGTGGGCAGAGGTACATAGCCGCAGCCTGAAGCACCACGTGTTCACTGGGTGCCTCGTGCCAGTGTGGAGGACAAAACACATTCTCAGCAGTGGTGGTCCGCACTTTCCTGAGGTCAAAGGAGTGTGGCTTCTAGGAAAACTGGAAGCTGAGCCCCGCCTTGGAAAGCGGGTAGTATCACGGTCAGGGCTTCTGCCTCGAAGACCGCAGCATTGATGAGCAACGGAACCTGCCTGCTGTTTGGCCAGAGTGCACACAGCTTAAAATACACTGTGATTGCTCACCATTATAGACACAGTACACTCAATTTATGCATAAAATGTTGACCTAAAATATATAGAAATAATTGTGCCATATTTAGACATTTTAATCTGTGCTCATCAGTGTTTTAGCTCTAAGTGATTATTTTTGTATATAAATGTATTATTTTATACATAAAATATAGTAAACTTGTTATAACATGAAGTTAGAAGGCAGTAATTATGTAGGTTATACATGTTACTGGTTATAAATTATTCTTTGTCACTATATACTATATACTATACTTCAGTGGTAGCACGAACACAATTTCCTGAGCCAGTTACCAGCTGGAACAGGGAAAAGGACTGGCCTGGCAGTAACCTTTTCAACCAACGGCCCAAACCTGGAGGTCCATTTCATTCTTTCCAGCCAAGACAAAAAATACAATGATGGTTATTTTCTTGAAAAAATTCCTGAAGTGAGGCTCTGTGCAAGAAGTGTGCAGCGGCCTCTGTCCTTGGTCGGGCCATCACGGAGCCCTGCAGTCACCCGTGGCTGTGCCGCCTTGGAGACCCAGCTTCCGGGCAGAGCCATCCCTTCTCCAGCCTCACGGTGCTGGGAGGAAGATGTGGTTTAGGAGGGTGCTGTGTTGTGTGCTTTTGTGTGGTTTCTGGCTATGGGAAGCACGTTGATGGAAAGCAACCATTTCTCCTAGTGGGCTCAGGGTTATTGCCTTAAGAATATCACTTAATTCAGCATACTTCTCCGGAGTGGAGAGGAGCTCACGTCTCAGCCAGTGGGCCAGGAATCTGTGTCTGATGCTAGATACCCCTATCTGTGTCACACATCTGGATGTCAACTGGCATGTGTCATAGCAGGAAGAAAGTATTTTAGAACCACTGAAAGTACAAGGGTGATTGAAAAATATGGTGTGTTTACATTGTTAAATTTATACTAAAAGCATATTGTCATTAATCCTCTTCAGAATAGTCTGCCGCTTTGAACATACTTGTTCTTGCCACTTTGTGAAGCGATTCTGGAAGTCCTCTTTCCCAAGTGTCTAATTGTGCTATTTGTTTTCCTCGGAGTCCTGAATCAGTTGAAGACCTTTATTTTTCATGGTCATTTTGACTTTAGGGAAGAGTTGGAAGTCTCGGGGTGCAAGATCTGGTGACTGAGGAGGATGCACTGTTTCTGTGAGCTGCCTTTCCATTAGATGACACTCAGCAGCAGCATTCACATACTTCCTTTTTTATTTAATCACAACTCAACAGAGACATGAAAGAGGACTCCAAAACTGCAGAAAGTTTTGGAGTTCTGCACATTGGCAAGAATGATCCATGTGTTAAAAGAGGGAAAGTATTTTGAGGAGGTTAATGGCACTGTGTCTTTTACTATAGTAAACTTAAAAATGTAAGCATCACCGTATTTTTGATCACCCCTTGCAGTAAAGGCTCCGTCGGCCAGGTAAACCTGGGTTCGGATCCGTCGCTGCACTGAGCCTGACCGGAAGTAGTAAGCGTCAGGTCTCCGGATACCGCTGTCCTCATCTCTGGAATGAGCGTGTAGCTGTCTTGTTAATCATTTAAAGGCAGCAGTCTGGATAAGGCAGTTGTGACAATACGTTGCTGGGCCATGGTGTCCTGTCTGTGTGGGTGTTAAGTGTTCAAAATATTTCAGATTTCTTATATTTTGAATTAATAACAGTAGGAAATATCTTTCTTGCCTCTGAAGTGTGCTAGACCACATTTGGCAAACCTCTCAGAGCCAAGTGCCCAAACTGCAACCCAAAACCCACTTATTTATCACAAAGTGCCAACACTGCAATTCAACCTGAATAGTAGGGTTTTAGTTTGAAAAAACAACTCTGCATTAACATCTTTTGTCTTAAAAGAAAAACAATATGTGTGCCATAGGTTTGCCGCCATTGTTATAGAACTTTCTGTCAAAGCATCTTGTTCTTCACTAGTCTCGAGAATAGTTTTTAATTATAAAAGTAATACATGTGTCATAGTAAACAGTTCGACAATACAGACAAATAGCAAATTAATGGAAGTGCTTTACTTTTTCCACTCTTACTATAAAACTTATTTTTGATTGGTTTGTTGGCTAATAGGTTGATTAGGTTTTGGTTTTCAAATTCAAAATGCTGCTTTATTTTCAGTGATTGCTCATATTGACTAAAGAGAAAAATCCCTGTTCTAGTGGTTATTAACAAAGACCCTGTTGAAATATGCTGACCTCTGGCTGTAACACCTTAAAAGCCCCAACTACAAAGCTCACCAACTCATTGTCGCCCAGAGTTTAATTGAACCATTTTGTGAGAAGCTCTAATAATAGAGCTGCCGCAGCCCAGGCAGGCTGCAGAAGCCTCGGGGCGAAGAGGCCTGATGTCCCCGCTGGGCCCCCAGCTGCCCCCAGCTGCCTTGGCTCAAGGAGCATGCGGTCACGTGGTTATGGAACGTGGGCTTCACTAGTGCTTCTCTCTTGTTGAGTTCTTAAAAGTCTCTGTATAGGTAACAAATCTACCTGTCGAGGGCATTGTTGTGGCTATCATCAGATTCCAGGGAAAAGACAGCTTAAGAAGAAGCTCTTGAGTTTCAAAAAAAAAAAATAATGCACCAAATCAAAAGAATGAACTTTATGTCAAAGTACAGATGTTTGTCTCTTATATTGTAAGCTGATTCTTCTTGAAAATAATTTTATCTACAGTAAAATAAAGAAACACTCAGTGTCAAACATTTTCGCTTAAAGGGTTGAAAGTAGTGCTCAGGTGACAGTCCCAGAGCTGGTGTTCAGCTGTACCAGCCCTCATGACCACCCACTGTGTCGAAGTACTTCTAGCCTGTGGGAGGATCACCAACCAGACGACCGGAGAGAATACGGCCTGCTGCCGCCACCCTGTCCCCCACTTCTCCGTGACTGACCATGCAAAAAAGTGACACCCGACAGTAGCGGGGACTCGCACCAGTTGCGTCAGCCTGGCCTTGCTGCTTGTCGGACACCATTATTTCGAGTGCTCATCCCTGTCTGCGGCAACAGTAGGCAGATGGCACAGCACTGCGTAATCTAAAACGCACGTCAGACTTTTCTTAATATGAATGCAGGAGTGAATTAAATGGCCCAGTGTAAAACTGCCGGGATCCCCCAGGTGAGGAAAAGCATCGTCTGTTTATTACCCTCCTTACTGTGCTGTGACCCTGCCATCCTGTCTCTTCGTCACACACTTTTTTTTTTTTTTGCCTGAGAGTACACTACCCCATTTTGTCCTTCTGTCATTAGACTTTTCAAGTGTTCCTTAAATCTTTCATAACAGTGTTAACAGAACAGTAGATATTGGTTGCTTTCCTGGGCCACTGGTGGTTTGTTTTGTTTTGTTTTGTTTTTTAAGACAGGGTCGCACATTGTAGTTCAGGCTGGCCTTAAATTCACTATGTAGCCCAGGCTGGCCTTGAACTTCCAGCAATCCTCCTGTCTCAGCCTCCTAAATTTTTTCTTATAAAGAAAGGCAAAATGGAATTCTTCTTTGTGACTTACTTCTGCCCGACCTGTATTTTATTGAGCTTTTACTAGGCCCTCAAGATTTAACACTGTTTTTAAGTTCTGATCATTTTGAGGGGCTATTTCTTGTCGTTTGGAATGAAGTAGCCTTATTTTCTGGCCCTGGCAGATACGCTGCTTGAACATTTAGTGTCTGAATTGTTGGAGAGGCCACAAGTGCCCTTGGGGAAGCCCCTCAATCGTCTTGGTTTCATTGTGAGAGGACGGTGCCTACCTCCCAGTGCTGGTGTGAAACTCGGCTGGCTTTAAAGCAGCTATGTATAGGACGATTCACTGAGTGGGTAAAGGCTCAGTGCTTCCTGTGGGGTACAGCAGTGGGCAGGGGACATAGTCTCAGAATCCATGAAGTTAGGCACAGTAGGAATAAAAGTGATTTCATCTGGGGAAGGGGAGGAACTGCCACATGATCCAAGTCACACAGTTAGGAAGCGGGGCACCCTCTGAAGAAGGTTTACTCTCCACAGAATCAATGAGGCTCTCTAGACAGCAGCAGCTCCAAAGATTGTGCTGGCACCAAGATAAGTAGGAGTCGGGGATGGACCCCCAAGTGTGGCTTTAAAGCTCTTTTTCTGCAGCACAGTCCGGCTGAGGTGCACCTGCCAGTGGCTAACCATTCTGCTGCCTCTGTGGGAACAATGAAGTCTGGGTCCTAAGTGGTAAATCAAAGGTTCTGGGGCACAGGTGATATTTTTGTTTGTTTTTAATCTTTTCCAGTTGAAGGCCATCTCTGGAAGAGGTATGGGAACCAAGCAGACGGTTTTGTACATAGCGTGAAGTAAACTTTAGTTTTTCCAGGCCGTGGTTTGTAGTATCGATATTTCAAGGTTCTAAAGTGGGTCCCGGGAAGCTGATGCCAGAGCTGCGTTACAAGTGTCACACTAGGGCAGAGGCCTTTCAGAGGACAGAGAGGAGCGAGCAGGGCAGGGTGGCTGGGCAGCCTCGGCAGAGCGAGTACTCGCCTCATTCCTCTCCAGGCCGGGGACCCTGGAGCTTGCAGGCCGGGTCTCCTAGGCGTGGGAAGGGCACCTGAGAGCAGGGAGAAGGGAGCCCTCCGGGCCCAGTGGTGGGGACAGCAGAGGTGGCCTGGCCAGGTCGGCTTCTCTGTGTCGCATGAGGGAAGGGGAGCCATCAAAGCTGCCCAGAGTTCTGGCATATTCAGCTGGGTGGATGGCGACACCCTGCATTGCTGTCTTAGTCGCTTCCTTGTCACTGTGACAGTACATGCACCCCGCAATTCAAAGGAGGTGAGATTTATTTTGGCTCACAGTTTGTAGAGGTTTCAGTCCATAGTCGGCTGGCCCCAAGGCAGGACGGCATAGCGGAGGGCCCTGGTGGAGGAAAAGCTGCTCACCTCATGACAGCCAGGAAGCAGAAAGAAAAGGGAGGAGGCAGGAGCAAGACAAGCCCCGGCCACGCCCCGGGGACCCACCTCTGGCCAGGCCCCACCTCCTAAGGGTGAGTCCCTGTAACCCAGTCACCTGCCAAAAGCCCACCTGTGAGCACATGAGACTTGGGGGCACATCTGGATATAAGCTACAACACCCGAGGTGACGGAAAAGCTGAGCGCAGGAGCAGATGAGGGACGAGTATGAGGGAACCGAGAACTCTGTTTCACACATGACCTCGGTGTGGCCAAGTGGCAATGTCGAAGGCCTTGTACTCAAAGCATATGTGTCCAGAGGTGTTTATGATTCTAGCAGAGATAGGAATTCAGAGTTGTGAACATTTAGGATGTATTAAAAGCCGTAGGATTGGCCGGGGTCGCTTGGAAAACATTGTAGCTGGAGAAGAGGCCCAGGATCCAACCCCGAGGGACCCCAGTGTTCAGAGGTGGAGCAGAGGAACGGGCAGGAAGGGGCTGGGCCCCAGATCGCAGGAGGGGACTCACCTCGGCGAGGAGCGCGATGGAGCCAGAGAAGTCTCAGCTGCCGGAGGACACAGTTACCTCACCAGAGGACAGGGAAGTAAGGAAGCCGCATTTGTGGGTTAAAGCAGGAACAGCGTGTGTAGGCCTCTTTTCTAGAATTCTCTTGGGAAAAGGAGCTGAGAAATGATAGCATCACTGGAGGAGGAGATGGAGTTAAGGAAGTCTTAAATGTTTGTTTGTTTTAGGATAGAAGTTGTAAAAGGAATCGGGACTAATAGTTTTCATCCTGATTGGCTGGGAGAACAAGAAGGAACCACAGAAGCTGCCCAGCCGCTGGGAGTGAGTGCCCTGTCAGCCAGCATGCCGCAGGTCAGGACGCTCAGGAGACTGGGGGACAGGCCTCCTGTGGGCTGGGTCCCTCTGCTGTCATGGCGAAACTCCTGTAGGAATGCTGAGAGCTGGCAAAAACAAAGCCAGCCTCGGAGACCTCAGTCCAGAGCCGGGAGAGTAGGAAGAAGCTGCTTCTGCCTCCGCCGCGGATAGCAGCAGCTATGAGAAGGACACGGTCAGCCTTTGGGCCTCAGGGACCTTAAGGCTGACCCTGAACCAAGTAACAAGGTGTGTTCTGCACTCAGTAGCGCTGCCTGCTGCCCAGTACGGCTTCCTGGCTGTGGGCAGAGAGCCTCACTGGCACGAGCAGCACGAAAGGTCAGGGAAGAAGTCAGCCACTGTCACCACTTGAAAGGGTTCCCGAGCTCCTGACTGCCTCCTGCCAGCTGCTGATCTGGGAGCCTGTGGCAAAGCACAAGGGCCAAATCTCACCCTGCTAAGAAGACTGGACAGAATGTGCCAGGCAGAGACTCGGTGACCATCAAGGGAGCCTTTAAAGTCCAATTGGAAAGGGGGAAAAATGGCTCAGATGAAACCATGGTATTCGTAAGAAAATGTGTGACGTGGATGTAGAACAATAGGAGAATGTCTTAATTGGCATGGGAGAGTAGCAGGAAGAAAAGATAAATGAGGTACCCAATTTCCAGCTAGGAGCGCAAGTGTGAAGCCAAAGGCATCAGCACCTAGAAGAAATCACGTCTCTGTAGACATGGCAGGCAGAGGAGCCGTATATATCCCAAAGGTAGCAAAGTACACAGCCAGAAACCTGGGTACAGAAGCATGATGGAGAAGATTTGGAGACAGAAGGTGAGAGAATTGGAAGTCATTTTTGCCATAGGGGCAGTTTAAAATTTAGAGGTATTTCTCAGATGATTCTGTCTGCTGAGCTAGGTCAGCTGGGCCCTCTTCTAGCTTGGGGCCCAGGAGTAGGGAGGCCACAGCTGGAGCCCTTTTTCTCAAAGCGTGGTTGCAGCCTCACGAGACAACAGACAAGATTTCCTGTGGAAACAAGCCTTTAAAATAGGAAGAAAGCAACGTGTGAGTTTTCTGATGGGTGGGTTTGCAGTGATTCTCGGCTGAGGAGCTGAAATCCTGGAGGATGTTGGAACTACATATGCCATGCCCACCCCAGACCAGATGATAGAGCATCTCTGTGGTGGGGACCAGGCAGGGTGAGTTATTTTTGTTTGGTTTTGTTTTAAACTTTCCAGGTTTTTCTAATGTGTGGCCAGGTTCAAGTACCACTATTTTTAAAACCTTACAAAAGTAAAGCTCTTTTTAAAGGCTCTATTCTGTGTAATACCTGTTTTCTTTTCATATCAAGTAACTCTACCTTTCATTTCTCCCCCATCAGAGTGTTGTCAAACTTAGAAAGGGCGAAACAAACAGGGTCAAAGAGAACGCTTCAGTGCGGCGATGGCGAAGCGTTTAGAGACCATGTGCCAGACTCCAACCCAAACCCATTTATGTATCGCAAAGTGCCAACACTGAAAGTAAACCCGAATACTGAGGTTTTAGTCTAGAAAAAATTCATTTACATTAACATCTTTTGTTTTAAAAACACAGTAAGATGCGTGCCTTAGTTTCGCCACAGCTGCTCTAGTAGCTGTATGAGATGTATTTATGTCTCGGCACTAACAGCTTGCTTTCAGAGAACTGAAAAGATCGGCAGATATAACTTAAGTGTCTGTACATCCTTAAAGCTCATGATAAATGGGCAGTGGCCAAAAGGCAGAAATCAAGGAACTGTCAAACAAGAAACTCACACACAATACAAGCCAGTAAGCTTGAGTCTGTTTCCTGGAAAAACAAGCAATTAATTCAAAAAACAATTTGTGACAGTCAAACATGGTGGTTGGCTGAGCCAGGAGGATCACAAATTTGAGAGAATTTTTAAGACTTCACAAAGGAATCAGTAAGGGAAACTATTCCTGTTTGGGTACATGAGAGGATGCTAGCAATGGAGGTTATCCCTCATCTGACAAAATCATTCAAAATCATTTTACATTCTATGGTGGAGAAATGTAGACCAACTTATTACTCAGTTTAAGTGAATGTACTACTTGAACAACTATAGCCAAACAGCACTGGTAATGGAATGATGTGTAACTTAGAGAAAGAGGGATCTCTCATTCTTGAGTTCTTCCAGAGCTCTTTATTTCTGGGGCATGCTGTAGTGTAAAGGGCCTTGTCCACAGTGGTGGTGTCCTCCAGCCCAGAGATGGGTGTGTGGAGAGGGCTGGCCCAGCCCTTCGCAGGTCCTTGCCCATCCTTCCTCACAGCATGGGCGAGAATACACAACAGGCTCCGCCCTGACTCACTGGTCTCCGTCCACCCTCAGCTGTTGTTTTCCAGCTTTAACTTTGGTGACTCACTCCTCAGTTCGGATCCAAACAATAAAGAACCATTTTAGCAAGAACACTGACCTGATTTTTTCATTCCCTGTACCAGTCCAGAGCCCCGCCCACAGCCCTGCAGGGGCGTCCCTTCTGTCTACCACCGCAGGATTCGCTGGCCAAGTTCACCATCTTGGAGTTGACCGGACACACACTAAGTGCATTCTGCAGACACCATAAGGACGAAATCTTCCCGAAGAATCCCCTGTGAAAACCTCACTTTTATCCCTAGTAAGTAACCTGGTTTTCCAGTCACATGAATGTTCTGGAATATTTTTGGAGAGAACCAGATTTATTGAAGAGCTGCTGGGTCTTTGAAACCAACTTTGCTTCACATATAGACAAAGTTTAATTTATTCTTTGAATAGGAATCATCAGAGTTAGAAAGTAAACTTTAATGAAGAAGGTGCAGGCAACAGAGCGTGAAGTATGGATGGCTGAGCCGGACCAGAGTTGGTCTGGGGTAGTAGTCGGAAGGTCTGCAGCCGAGGCCCAGCAGGGCAGCCCCAGCTCCTGTCTTTATCACCTCGCTGTCCCTCCAGGGTGGTCCTCTGCAGAGTCCAGAAGCCCCAGACAGCCACATCACCAGTCCAGGACAGAGAGCAGAGCCGGATGTTCCCTCCCCAGAGGCTGCACCCGGGACTCCACATACACACACACGTACACACACACGTACACACACACTGTTGGCAAGTCTGGGAAATGTCTTTATTTGGGGCAACCAGTGGAAGCTGAGATTCTACTGAGAGAGAGAGGAAGAGGACAGACATAGAACGAAGAATTGTCTTTCCCACATGTTCCTGAAAATACAAAATTTCAGAAGAATCAGCGAGTGGTCCAGGAAGGGACAAATCATTACCTCATCCAAAGAATGACATCGAGCTTGAGCAGCGGAGCCGCGGTGCGGAAGGTTGGCACTCTGGCTGGATCTCCTTTAGGGCCGGGGGCATGCTGAGGGAACCCTCCTGTAGGTGGCCTGTGGCCCAGGTCCCCGCCCCGCCCCCAGGAGGCACCCCACAGAGCCGGCCGAGGTGCTGGCAGGAAGCGCGGGGCCAGTTAAGGAGGAACCTGTTTTCCACGTGTGCCTCTTCGGTATGCGCCGTTCTGCTTGCTCCTCACTGCATGCCTCGCTTGTCACCAAGGCGATTCCAGTCAGTCCCTGGGCAGTTTTCTTGTATCTTTAGATTTAGCACATTCTTTCCATTGAGCTCCTCCCTTTTATTCCTCCAGCTGCTTAAAACAATCCGCAGCATTTGAACAGACGCACATACATTCCCCTTCCTTCACCTCTTTTTTAAACAAAGAGAATGCTGCTTTCTGTTACCAAAAAAAAAGCACCAGAGACAATTCCGGCCTCAGGGCCACATGGTGGATCTGTAGTCGAGCATTCTCTTTCCACCTGTGTGGAACTTTAATTAGTTCAAGGGGGAGGTCAGTGCCAAGAAATGGGGCGCCACATCGCAGTCGCGATCTGCAGAACAGATTTCTTCCCATAATAACGATGTTTCCAGCTGGGCCTGCCTGCGGCTTGGATACTGACAGCATGCACTTAGACACTGGCCACCAGCTCTTGCCAGGCCTCGAGATTCCTGGCAAAACAGCAAAAGCCCGGGTTCTGTTCACAGTACTGCAAAGGGTTTCACAAGCAATCGTCTCATGTCAGCCCCACACTCACCCTGCCAGGAAGTAAATAATGTCACCCCCGTTCTGGAGGTGAAAAATCGAGGCTCAGATGTTAAGTGACAGAGGATGAACTAAAATGGGCCAGTCGGTCTCTGCATGGCTAATGTAAGATGTCCTAGAGTTGTCTGTGGTTAGAAGAGAATGAATGTCTATTTTTAACAGTGTGCTGCATGTTCTGTTCTTCTTTCCATAGTCCAAGATTGTCCTAAACTTTGGTTCAATAGAATCGTTTCCCGTGATCCTTTGAGTCGGGCTTTGACATTCTTTTCTGCCCCGGGTCTTGCTTTGCTGTGAGGCCAGAATGGAAGCACAGATGTTCCCTTTGTCATTTCGGCCTCTGATATTTTAGTTCTCTGTCTGAAGACTGTGAAGCTACTGCAGTAAGGAAAGCAATTCTCATATATGCTATTTAAGAAGTAGTTAGAATTAAAGGAACTATCTATAAATATTGCCTGCCCAGAAGCCTTCTGAATATTTCATTTCTAATGGAAATGCTGGATGTTTTAAGCAACATTGTTCATTACAAAACATTCTGTACAGGAGAAGAAAAAAGAATCCCATGGGGTAACAAGAACGATTTTTAATAAGAACTAGCCAGTTTTCACAAAAGTGCTATAACCAGCTTATAAGACTGCAAGGAAATGTATTTTAAAAATAGCTAAGAGCACAGACATTGTTTTAAAGATGCTTTGGACTGAGAGTCAGTGTTGAATCTTTATGTGTATTGGTGTGTATCTGTGTGAGCTTTTTAAGAGAAAAATTACAAGTTTTCTAAAACCTAAGAAACTTTAAAAGTGTGTCACTGACGATGTAAAATTAACGCAGTTGAGAGGCAGCAGTTGACTCATAGCTCCCACATTGAGCTTCAGTTCTCTTGAGCTCAGATGGTTTTCTTTAAAAATCAGTGATATCAGCTACGTGGGACCATTTCCCGCCCCTGCTCATGGGGCAGGGCGCTTTTGTGCACATGTCAGCTGGGTCCCTCCTTCCAGCCACCAGGGAGCGTGGCAGAAGCGACCTGGCTGTCCGCGCTTCATCACCAGTCAGCGCAGGAGCAAAACCCCTGAAAGAGGCTCCTAGAATTCCTTTCTCTTTATTTTATGCACACAAGTCACATTTTTTGAATCGAAGAATTTTTGCATCCAGATGGACTCTTTGCGGTCTTCCCGTTTAGCCTCTTCGTTTTGCACGTGTAGAAGCAGAGGCACAGAGAGGTTCAGCAGCTTGCCCAAGGTCACACAGCTGGTAATGGTACCTCGAGACTCGAACCCAGATCTGTGTGACTGCAAGCTCCAGGCTCCCTCCACTGCCTCGCTTCACAGGGAAGAGTGTGACACGCTAGCTCTTTCCATACTCCGCGGTGTCATAGTAAAGCTAGTTCGGAGGCACTTGCTGCTGTCCGGAAAGAGCCCTCCGGCCCTGTGCCGTCAGCTCTCTGCCTCCCCAGCCCTCTTCAGGTGCACTCTGCAATCGATTTTGGCTTCTCTGGACTGAGTAGTTCCTTTGTTTCTTCCCGTGATTTGCATTGCAGTTACCTCCTTCCAGATACTCACTTTCAGGGCTCCTCCTATTAAAATGAGACCTGGCCGAGATGGTTCTCCTCCAGCTTGTTCCCGTCCATGGCTTCCCACTGCCCTCTAACGCCACCCTCCTTCTGTCCCCACCCTGGCGGCCCAGCTCCCTCCACCTCTCCTTCCCCTCGGCCAAGAGAATCCACATGGACACTGCACCCCCGTGCTCTGTGGATTTTCCATCTTGATTGAGGAAATGGCCGCTTACCTGGTTTCCTTCTGTTCTCCAGAGATGTGAGCTCCAGCAGCCTCAGAAACTAACTGTCATCAGTTAGACCAAGTAGCACCACCCACTTGTGAAATGGACTTGATGCCCGGAATGCCGCCTCCCATCTCCTGGGCCTGACCCTGAGGGCTCTCAACAGACACCAAACTCCTTCCTAGTTTCTCTGGTCTTGTCTTTCCCGACGAGCCCGCTCTCTGCACACCTGGACCACGCTTTCCCATCTGTTCACTCCCCCGGCACCAGCGAACTGCACTGTGTGTTGTGGAAGCGCAAGCGCCAGTGCTCTGCGCTGTGTGCTATGGGAGCAACGGCCCTGTCTCTGTAAGCTGCTCTGTAAGCAGGGCACCCCTTCTGCATCCCCAACTCCCATACGACACCCCGCACTTCGCAGGCACCAAGGAATAGCTGGTGAGTAAATGTATTTGGCCCGCAATCGCTCTAGAATCTTCTGGCCATCACAGCTTATTCTTGATGCACGCTGGGCTTCCAGTCAAATATAGTCATTAAGCCTTTTTAATACAATCTTCAAGCTGATTCTCTTGCAGTCCTTCTTTTTTTTTTGCCCACTTTTCAACTGGTACTCAGAGCTTTTCAGTTTGAGTTTAATTTTCACCCTTGTTCTTATCTGCACAGATCTTTTTGATTCCCAAGTCTCTTACCTAGGTTATTGGCTTCATGTTGTGTTAGTCACTGGTAAGATGTATATATTGATTATACTTATTCAAGTTGATGCAAATACCGAGCAGGACCAAGTGGCACCTCATTCTATAGCTTGCTAAAGATACCTTACCTCGCAGTCTTTGGATGAAGTTATTTAACCATCCATGGTGGTTTTAAGCTTAGCTGTGCCAACCTGATTGGTGTGTGTGAGTGGGTCATGGAGGTGTGATATGGGTCCTCTGCCTGGTCCCTGGCCCCTTCCCTTCTGGTGCTGTTCAGCAGCTCTGCTCCCCACCATGATGAACTGAGCTGCTCTGCTCCACCGTACTCCTCTGCCATAATGTTCGCACTTTGGAGCCAGTTGACTGTAGACTGAACCCCCTGAAACCAGGAGCCAAATCAGAATTCTCCTCTAAGCTGAGAGTGCTGGGTATCATTGCTCAGTGTCAGGAAACCTCATATACCATCTATGACTAGCCCTTCATTTTATTACAATTTATCATGTATACAGACAACAAAGAATAAGCTATTCATTAAACTCATTTTTTGAGAGCCAATCATGAATAAGTATGCTAGGTACTGTATAATATAAAATATTAAGATTTTGCCCCTCTCTTTGAGCTGCAAAAAGCAAATAAAACATAGGCACAGACAAATGTAGCAGCACAAAATGTGAGGCCCATCATGAGAAGTCAGGGTTTTAAAGGCTCCACAGATGGATCCATGCAGACTGAGTGGGCTTTTCACAGGTGGAGATGAGGTACAGGCCAAACTGCTGTAGCAAAGACAGCCCAAAACACAGAGCTATACTACCGCGGCCACTTTTTCTCTCCAGAGTCAAGATCCAAGTTCAGTTGCTCTGAATCCATAAAGTGGTCATTTTAAGGACATAACCAGGAAGTTGTCACCATGGTTTGTTTTGTTATCCCTCAGGCCTGACCTTAGTCATATGCCCCGCCCAGCAGAGAGGGATTCTGGGAAATGTAGTCTTACCCTGGATAGCTGCACATCCAGCTAAAACTATTGCATTTGCAAGGAGAAACAGACCACTGGGAAGATAGTTGGCAGTCAGCCAGCCACATGAAAAGGGAGAGAAGAGTTCCACGTGAGGAGAACGCTGCAGGCGAGGGATCTGATTGGCAATTATATCTCAGAAGTGGATGTTACCAGGAACACAGATTTTAGATCTAGTAGGAAAAAAAAAAATCATAACCCTTAAAGAAGGAATGGGCTGTCCTGAGTCAGGTTTCTCTGCTTCTGAAAATGATGAAGAGAAAAGGTCAGAAGGATTTCCCCTTAGAGGGAGGATGGAGAAGGGTCAAGGTCAGCCTTTTGGGTGGGAGTGGGGGAAAGGCCAGCGGAGGAAGCACAGTGGCAGCTCTGAGAGGAAGGAGGCAGGGAGTGAACAAGAGGTGGCTGCGCCCCTCTGGGCTCCCTAGGAGGGTGAGGGCGGGTCTGGGAAGCACAAGGCCCAGGTAGGCTCCGGGAGCCCCTCTTGGCCACCTCAGGAGTGGGCATGGGGGCGTTTTCCCAAGCCCCGGAAGTACAGCCCAGCGCTTCCCTCCTGGAACCTCCCGCATCTTCTTAAGACTCGGGTCGGCTCAGAAGAAAGCGCTTTGCTTGCAGAAGTGTTTATCCTCCCTCTGCCCTGCTTTTCATTTCTGTTCAAATTCAGTAAAAGGATGAACGAATTTTTAAATGATGGGGCTCATTTGCCCAGCTCTCAGTTCACCAAAGGTAATCTGTTTTTCAAATGCAACATTCCCTGGGTTTATGTGCTGTGATGGGAAATGTTTTGTGTAACAATAAAAACTTCTTCCCTTTGGGGGATGCTGTTGTTTCTTTGTGTCCTGTCCAAGAATGATATTTTACATCTGTTAAATAGTAGCATTTCCCACACTAAGCAAATTCTAAACCAAAAGAGTCAAAGCCTGCAGCCCCCACCAGCCACTGAGGGCCATGACTGCAGAATGAGCTGTAGATGGGCGAGCGACCTCATCTGGGGACCACTGTGGAGATGGAGGCTGAGCAACGATGCTTTGCCCCATGTGTTTGAAAGCAGCCGCATCCTGAGCATTGGCAAAACCAAGGGTGCCTCCTGGTACCCGGTACTTGCCAGCGTGTGCCCGGACCTGTGCCTCAGTGGGCAGGTTTCCTCCTTCTTCCTCCCATTTTCTGGAGGAGAGAACTGGGCTCAGAGAGGCTCCGTGGCTCATGCAAGGTGGCCCAGGTGTGAACTGCAGGACTCCAGAGCCAGCCTCTCGGTCACAGCACCACACCCCTCAACTGGTCTGACACAACATGCAAACCTGGCCACTGCCTCTCAGGACTTGAAAGCCAAGAAACAATCTCACAGAGCACTCTGGGACCAGGGGCATGCAGAAGCCCAGCCCGAGGAGAGCCTGGGGACACAACAGAGCTCTGGGGTGGGGAGAAGATGCCAGGACCTGGGGCGGCAGGTGTGTAGCATAGAAGTGAGGAGTGCAGGACTGGAGTCAGGTAGTTAGCCTTTCTGTGTCTCAGTTTCCCTGATGCAACAGGAGCATGGTAATAGCCTCTGTCTCAGGGAACTGTGTTGAGGACTGAGTGAATATATTAACTACCCTGTCTTCTTCTATTCTAATACAGTCCCACTTTCTACCTGTGCACCTGACTGCCCAGAATAATCATAGCTTCCTTGCCTCCCTTGCAGCTATGTGTGGCCATCTAATGAAGCACAAGCAGATGGTGTGTGGCACCTGCTGGGGAAGGGCAGCTGGCACATGCTCTTTGCTTCCTTTTCCTTCTTTGTCCATACTTTCAATCTACTACCTGGAATATGGATGTGGCATCTGGCACTCCGCTGGCGTTTTGAACCATGAAGTTGAGCAAAGTGGAGAAACAACATAAGGATGGCAGAGCTGTGAGTTGGAAGGAGCCTGTGTCCCTGTAGACTTAATGAGCAAAACCACTGCCCCTGTCCCTTGGCCACCTTCTCCTGTCCTGTACTTGAGAGAGAAATAAATGGGTATCTTATTTAACCATACTGCCTGTGACTCAGCCATGCCCTGCCCACCCAGCTGCTCGGGCTCTGGAAACAGCCGCCTCTCAGGGACTGGGAGCAAAGGTTTCTGCTGCACCAGGACATTGTAAGGCAGTCGAGGCTGGCTGGACTGGTGGGGAAGAAAGAAGAGAGAGTGGGCCAGGGAGCCAGGCCAGAGCCCAGGCAATCCAAGGGGCCTCAGAACATGCAGCAAGGAAGTGACCAAAGTTTTGTGCCCGAGTGATCACAGCGATGATGAGCCATGATGCCTGCTCCTAGCATGCCGGGTAACAAGCAGTCCCATGGCCCAGTGCCTTGCCTCAGCAGGCAGCCACCCATGGCTTTCAGTGTGGCTCTGCCGGGGCCCAGCTTAGGCAGGCTCCCTTCTGGGCTGCGAGGGGGTTAGGTTGAGTCATGGCCAGCAGCTGCGCAGGCAGGTTTGTTCCACCTCCAGAGCGCATGGGAAGCCCCTGCTCTCCTCACCTCCACTGAGGCTCCTGTTAGCTGAGGCATGTCATGTGGTTGTGCCCAAGACAGAGGGGCGGAAATTTTTCTTCAACTCTGTGAGAGCTGGTCACAGGAGGTGAGCATGTGAAGCCAGTGCATGAAGCCTACAGGTTCACAGTCCCCGCCAGCTCACAGCCCCACTGTCTCTAGGATGTCCGTCCACTCCACGGACCTCAGGGTCCCAAATTGCAGCAGAATGCCAGCTATCACAGCCACACTCCAATAAGGAATAAGGCACGATAATCCAAACCAGCACAGCAACTAAAATAAAAGTAATAGCCTAAGCCCAGAAATGTGGAGTGGAATAGGATATTAGATTTCTCAAATGCCTGTACCTGCAATATGAGGGGCATCCGGATTTCAGGTCTAACTTTGGGGTACACTCAGCCTTTTCTTCGTAGCTGTTTTCTGCCATTGTGTTTAAACCAAACCACCAAATTAATTCTTTTTGGCTTCTAAGTTTGTCACCCTTGCCATTAGAGCTATCCTAGGACCCTGCTGTCCCCTAGGCTGGCCTTGAGACAATTCTCCTGCCTCAGCTTCCTGAGTGCTGGGATTACAGGTCTGCGCACCATGAACACTTACCAAGGAACCCAGGAGCAGGTTCTGTCCTTGGAATACTAATCCCAAAGGCATTTGTTACATTTTATTTCTACTTTGGGGAGTGGAAAGATTTTTAGTTTGAGCATAGACGAGTAAACAGAGGTCTTCCTGTTTACCTTCACTTGGTAGCTGGTGTTGCTCTGAGCCAGGCACGAAGGAGCTGAAACTCAGCCAGGGACACTTCCAGCCTCTCCTCCACGCCTCAGCCCTTAGCCCTGGCCCCACCATGCTGCGCTGATGTGGGCACAGCCCTGCCAGAAGTGACGCCCATGCTTGGGTTATGGTTCCCACTCAAATCTGATTCTCAGGCCCCAGGATGGCAGAGTCTGAGCCGCTCCCACCAGCTGTCCAGGACGTCAGTCACTCACCCTTCGAGCTCACACTGCCTCAGGAGCAGCCTCGCCCGGCCCCGGAGTCCACCTCTGCCCACGGGGGCTCTCACACCTACTCCCTATGTGCTCGGAGTCCGCTCTTCAGCTGGGATTCACGTGCTGCTAGTTCCAGCCCAGACTTTGCTTTCCTTCGCTTCTGATTCATTTCTCCTGCAGCTACTGGTCATCACACAGTACCACATGGTCCTGGCCACTCCAGCCTGCCCAGCATGGATCATGGCCTGCTTCTCAGTGTTTGTTACCAGAAGAGACTGAGGCCAGAGGCGTCGCAGTCCCAGGCAAGAGCCACCATGCATCCTAAATCTAAACCTGCTGTTGCTTCTGCAGTCTCCCTCTTAGGTGGTGGTCCTCCTGTCCAGCCATCTGCCTGTCTGTCTCTTTCTTTCCAAAGACAATCAAGGGAGATCTTTTTTATCCCTTAAAGTAGTTCTCCAAACAGTCCCCTCCTCCCTATCACTCAGACCTCTGACCTAGTTCAGGGGTCACGTTATCTCCCGCTTTGAGGACTACTAAGCCTCCTAAAGAGCCCATTTCTAGTCTTGTCTATCTCAAGTCTGTCCCCATGTAGTTGCCAGGACTACAGGGTGAGTTGTGGGACGGGTGGTCCAGGTTTCTTGATGGACAGGCAGATTCGCCCAGCCCAGAGACGCCCGCCTACAGCCCCAGCCACCCTGCTCTGCAGCCCTGCTCTTGGCCAGTGGAGTCCCCTTGTCTGAACAGCCCCTTCTGTCCCTATCCCCAGGCCACCTTCCCTTCCCTCAGAGTCTTTCCTGATGGCTCATGCTGGGCACAGGACTCCTCCTTAGTGTCCCATAGCGTCTTGAATGCTGCTCCGATCCATTCTGATAAGTATCTGTTTTTGTGCCTATCTCTGTAAATTCTTTCAAAACAGGAACAGGGCACAATATATAGTAGGGTGCTCAGTAAATGCATTCCAGATGATAAACCATTTACATCTAGGTTTCAGCTCCCTTGTTGCAAAAAGGGATAATCACTTCCCCCATTGGAGGAAATCAAGGGAGATGTGCAAACAAAGCTCTTGCTTTGTGGCTGGCGCATATAAGGGCTCAGGTAAAAGTCACCTTACCTCCCTCTCCACCATTCATCCTCTGCAACAATGTTAGTTAAAACGAAAACACTTTCACCTTATCCTTTGTTTAAGTATGTATCTCTCCTATTGAGGTGCAAGCCCTATGAGATGATAGGGGGTCCACACTAAGCTAATCTTTTGCATATGATAGAAATATATATATATGTATATATATATATTTGGGATAAATGAATTTGATCATTAATTTGAACCTTCAATGAGTTTCTTTTCTTCTTCCTATTATATATATAAATTACTCACTTCAATTTATTTAACCCTCATTGCTTCCCTCGACAAACCAGTCAAAGCTGGGAAAGAATGGAGGTGGGGCTGCCCGACAAAACACCCCACCACGCACTCTGAGAGTCAGCCAAGCGATGCCATCAGCTAAGGCATGGAGAAGGGACCAGCACCTCCTGCCCGTCCGTCTTCTCAGAACAGCGCCAGCAGGTAGGTCCAGTATCCGCCTGTGTTGAGCGCGGTCCCACTAGGGACAGAAGAACACGCTGAAGCTGAGTAACCGAGGAGCAAGGGAAGGGTGGCTGCGAGGAAGAGTGAGGTACGCAGGGCCTGTGGGAGCAGCCAACCCTGCGCCACCCAGGGAGGGAGCAGGACAGCAGTCCCGAACCAGGTGGGGCAGATGAGGAGTGGGGGCGGGCCTGGGTCCCCGGGCCTGGCTGGCACCTGCTGGCCGGCTTCTGGGCCTCCAGCACTGTCCCGCCGCCATCTCTGGCTTCACCAGCTCACTAGCTGGGCTTGTGCACTCGCCACTGAAACCAGGCCGGGCTGCAGCATTCCAGGCTGAGCTAGAAGTGACTTGCACGGCTTGGCACCACCGTGACTTTGACTTTCGTGCTTGTTCGGCCAGCTTGCTGAATCTTTTAAGGATGGATACTCCACCACTAAACTATTTAATGATACCTTGGGGTGGTTTATGGTTTTGAAGTCCTTTCCTTTTTGATTTATATGTCCAAGTATTTTTTCATATTATCCAATAAGACACCATGGGAAAGCCCACACAAAAAAAACCACAGTGGAAAAAGCTACACAAATACTATTCCGTGCTTTTTTTGAGACAGGGTCTCACTGTGTGGCCGGGGCTGGCCTCGAACCCACGGCAGTCCTGCCAAGTGCTGAGATTACAGGCCTGAGCCCCCCACCTGGCCCTCTGCCTATTTTAAAGGTGGAGACAAGGACACGGAAAAGACTAAGTGACTCATTCAGGGTCAAACACAGTCTTGGCTGACACAGTCACGGTGTCCCACCAAAAGGCCGCACCTTCCCTGACGCTTGTTCCTGAAGGCAGGTGCAGCTGGGAGGCACCGCTAGGAGTGCTCAGATAGTCCTCCATCACAGTCGCTTGGCTGCTGGGTGCTGGCTCGTTTAACAATGTGTGTTTCACGAAATTATAATGATATCCTTCGTTATGACCACGAATATCTGAGCCCCTTCCTCTAGCTATGCCTGCCCCACCCCTTCCCGAGCTCTCTGCTCCCGGTCATCCTGCCTCAGCCCACTTCTCAGTGGCTTCCCCTGGCAGGTGGGAAGCACCTAGTTAACCCCCAGGCTTTCTCCAGTGCTTTCTCGCACGGTCAGGGAGAGTGAACCTGCCCCCTCGCCTGGCTAATGGCTGGAGGTGGGCGTCTCACAACTAGAAACCCATCTCCGCGAGCACAGAATGTGCACTAGCATCGTCTCCTTTGGAGAGAGCTATTTTTATCTTTCATCTTCAGGGACTATGTTCCAAAATAGGGGAGAGAAGTATCAGGAGCAGAACTGAAAAATAGCCAATGTCTCTAGTCTAGCTCCACAGGGCAAGTCACTGCTCTTTCCTCACCACTGCCACGGCCACCAATCACCACTGCGCTCCTGGGGGACCGGCTGAGGCCAGCCGGCCCTGGCCAAGAACTATGCCTGGCGCTGCCATCCTTCCGTGGGATTTCTCACCGCACACTTCATGAAACAGGGTCTGTTGCCGTGGTTACCAGCAAACCACATGACAGCCTGGCTCCTCAGAAGTGTAGGAGAACAGACCGCCATGGGGGTAGAAGATGCCTCCCTCCCCTTCCTGCTCGGTCACTGCTCCTCAGCCCACCTGGGTGGCAGCGGAGTCTTCCTCCTTTACTGCCCTCTGGGGGTAAGGGCCAGCCGTCCCTTTCTCGCAGGCTGCTCCAAGGCTCCTCCTGATTTCCGGAGCCCCCGCCCCCGCCCCAGCCCTGCCTTCCTGGCCCCTCTGCCACACCGGTGCTGTAATTAAATCCCAGAGTGGAGTGGGTGGGGGAGGAGTGGGCAGCCTACACGCTTGAATAAGCCCTTCTCGAAAATCCGAGGAGGCCGTGAGTCAGGGAATTTTGAAGCTGTGATACCATCAGGACACTGATGCCTCCTGGGGGAGAAGGGAGGGAGATGGCCGCGCCCAGATCCTGCAGCTGCAGGCAGGGACAGGGGGAGTGTGATGGGCCTGGCCCGTGGGCAGCTTTCTCAGTCCCCGCCTCGCCCCTTCCCCTCCCTGCCTCCTTCCCTGCAGCCTCCGCTGGGTAGCGCAGAATCACCTGCCAGGCGTGTGCATGGGGACAGCGAAGAGTGGGGACGCCTCCGTCCCAGCGACGGCTCACAGGGGCAAGTTGCCCACTACCTTGGGCTCAGAGTGTCTCTCATCTTTCTAGTTCCTGATTGTCTCTTCTCTTCACAGCAGAAACAGAGTCTGGGTGATGGAAGCCAATTCAGGAACCAGCCAAAGGCAGGCCTGATGGGCTGGGGTGGGGTCTTCCCTGGCTGTGTCGGGGGGCCCTGCCTGGAAGGAAAGCGGAGGGTGCTCAGGCAGGTGGGGCAGACAGCTTCCCCCACGTCACTAGCCTTATGGGTGTCTCACAGAGAAAGAGCCAGACAGACCTAAGGACCAGCTGGACACAGTGTTGCATACCCGTAATCCCGGCTACTCGGGAGGCTGCGGCAGGAAGATCACAAGTTAAAGGCTAGCCTTGGCAACTTAGCAAGATCCTATCTCAAAATAAAATATTAAAAGGGCTGGGAAAGTGGTCCAGTGGTAGAACACCCCTGGATTCAATTCCCTAGTACCAATAAAATACCAAATCAAATCAAAGAACAGAGACACACTCCAGACCTCCAGGGTATATGAGACCCTATCCAGCGGAGTGCAAAACATATTAAAATATCTGTGTTATCACAGACAACCTTATAGTTATTTATCTCTTCTTTTCATATCTATTTTGGTACATGTATTTTGTATATATATGGCTATGCAGTAGGACTAGATGTGGCTGAGATGAAGAGAATTTACAAAACAACAGTGTCTTACACAAGAGTAAAGTTTACTTTTCTCTCGTGTCCCTGGAGTCTGGGGCTGGTACCCAGGCTGGGGAACAGTCCACGGCTCCAATATCCCAGATCCGCCTTGTGTGGCCTCCACTTCAGAGCCACGGCCACCGCTCACGGTCCCACCCATATTCTAGGTAGGGGATGGAGAGAGAAGGCGAGAAGTGGGCTCCTTCCTGTGAGGACACTTCCGGGACAGGGTGTGCCACACTTCTGATGCTGTGTCTGCCAGGACCAGGCTGCATAGAGCCAGAACGTGCCTGTCCTGGGATGTTGTGGCCCACTGGGGAGTGCCATGGCCCACTGAGGTGCCACTAACAGTTTTTACCACAGCAATAGTAGACTAGCACATGTGTGTACTTCTAAGAAATGAATGTGCTGTTGGTGGCATTGCTGATTTTAGGAGCAGAGTTTGAAGTTCACTGCTGTGGACTGTACATGCTAGAAGTATACGGAGTTGATTGAAGGGAAAAGTAGAGAGTTTTAACCACTTTCCATGGTTTGGCTAAGTTCCCTCAAAGGCTCAGACATTATCGGGTAGGTCACTAGCCCATAATGCTGCTGGAAGGAGGCAGAAGCCAGGGGAGGGAAGCTGGGAGGTTGGGGGCTTGATCTTGTTACATCGCAACCCCAGCACCCAGTTTGCTGCCCAAACTCTCTTGCAACCCTGGTGAGAGAACGTGTCTGAGAATGCAGAGGAGACTCTTCCAGACCACAAGGGAGCCACACGGAGAGAGGACCAGGTCCTGATGGCACCACATGCACCCCTGTAGTATGCAGCATGCTGCTTCTGCACAGAGGTGCTGTGATAAGGGGCCTTCTTAGCCTCTCCAAGAGAGGTCAGCTCCCACAGCCGGCAGAGGGAAGTGTGCCAAGGCCGGGGCTGACTTCCTGGAGCAGGGCACAGTGCCTGGCTGGATGTCTACATGAGTGAGAAATCAGTCCACATCTGGTCTATGAAGTACCTATCTACTCGAGGGTCATTTTTAGCAGCCAGCCTATGACCTAACAAGTATGTGCGGGTTACTTATTCACACATAGATTGTGAGGGCCGGGCATGGATGGGGCCCTTTCGGGGATGGAACCCAGGACCCTGCACATGCTGGGCAAGCACTTCCCACATCTCCACCCTGCCCCGGAGCGAGGATTTGAACCCAAGTGTGTCTGACCTGGGAACTGCTAGTCACCTCAACACTCTGCTCTGTGTCCTGGGCTGAGTGCTTTTCCTGCGTGAGTCCTAGCCTGTCACACTGGGCTATCATTGCCTCTTTGCAAACGGAGGGGGCCCAGAAAAACACTCCTCAAATAAGGCGCTTTCACAAGCCGAGCACTTTGACTTAGAACCAAGTCTCAAAACCAAGTCGCAGAACCAAGTGACAGAAGGGCTTTCTCTGAGGTCCCCTCTCTCCCTAAAGGCTGGATCTTCCAAAATTCACTCACAGGAAGAAAGACTGGAGACACACCCAGAGCCCAGGCAAACTTTGTCCAGGCTTCTGTCTGCTCTTTAGGCCTGGTCATCCCCCCCAAAAATCACTACCTAAAACTGCCTCCAACCTCTACTTCCCTCTTCCCTGTGAAGAGGGGCAACAGCTTCCAAACCTCACTGGTTATGGGGGTTTTCCTCCCCATGCACTTAATAATAAATGTGGCACCTCTCTCCTGTCCATGTCTGCTGCCCACTCACTTCTTGGGCTCAGATCACAGCCCTCCAGCAGGGACAGAGAAGGCTCTTTTGCTTCTGCCCACATTAGGGCCAGAGGCTATACTGTCTACCGCTTTGCACTGTCCAGGTCTGGGTTGGGGCTTGGTGCTGCGTAAATGTTGACTGAGTAAATGAATAATACGTGACCTTTCTGAGCTCCAAAACATCTAGCAGCAATTGTGAGATCAAATGAGATCATGTTTGTAGAGATGTTTTGGAAACTTCCAGCCAACTTATATGCTTTGATTATAGTTATCCTTCTCATTAGGAAATTCCTGATGAGGATAAGAATACGGCTGCTGTCTGAATGTGTACATCTTAACTTTGAGCTCAAGAATGTGCCCCAAGGTTCTGTCTTTTGATGCCTTCATCCAAGTGACAGTCTTCCATTCATGGAACATCTTAGTAACCACACAGACACACTGCCTCATACCCTCTTTTCTACCCCAGGCAGGATTCCCCCTGGCCAGTGCCCTCCTAACAATGGAGGTCCAGGTCAGAATGCGACTCAACTATGTAGGACGAGAAGGAGTCCACACCTGCCCCTAGACTCTGCGTGTCCCCCGTCCCAACTCTGTACACCTGTGTCTTCCCCTCAAAGCAGAGTCCTCTTGCAGCATCAGGTTCAAAGTCAGACCCACATAAGCACTATGCAGAGAGTAGCTGAAAAAAGAATCTGAACAAGCTTCTTGAAGTCTTTACCATCCACAGTGTTCTCTCAGTGAATGCAAGCTTCTGCCACATTAGGGGTGCGCTGGCTGCCTGCAGAAGTCTGCCTGGGCTGGAAGCTGGGTAGTTGCTTCTTTCTATTTGCTGTGTCATTTTGTGCTTAACTCCACATTTATGACAATTCAACATTATGGTTTTGTTTGCGCTTTTGTGCAAATGCTGCCCCATCCCCCCTTCCACCTCCCACATCCATCCCTCTAAGATTTTCAAGAGACTGTGTCTTACTCATTCAACCTTCCTGCACCTAACTCTGCACCTGGGACTTGTTGATAATTTAATAAATGCCTGGTGAATGGATGAGTGAGCACCCGCTTGAGTAGAACAGAGGGCTTGCACATTTGGTCTCCCGCACAAGACACACTCATGTCCACATCCCATTAGGTAACCACAGTCATTCGTGGGTGTAAGCCCTCATGCCTTCACCCAAATATTAGTCAGAGTCCCTATTAAATTCTAGAGACTATGCTGATTGAGGCAGAGGACAAAGGGGAGGGATACCATCCTTGCCTGCACAGAGTTTATATCTGAGTAGGAGAGACTGAACATAAACAGAGAATTGAATAAGTAAACAAGATAAACCTGGAAATTCCCAGCTGTCCTCCAAGGAAGGGAACAGGACACGTTGCAGAGGATCCAGAGGAGGCCACATTCAGTGGGAGGGCAGGGAAAGCCTGGCTGGTACATGTCTTAGCTTTCTGTCACCATAACAAAACACTGGAGATAACCAAGTTATTGAGAAAATGTTCATTCTGACTCATGGTTATGGAGGTTCCAGACCCACCGGCCCTGTTGCTTGAGCCTGTTTGAAGCAGCACATCATGGCGGGAGTACGTGGCAAAATTGAACCACTCATCTATAGCTAGGGAGCAAAGAAGAAAGGAAGAGGAAGTACTGGGTGCTGTAGTCTCTTTGAGGGTGCCCCTAATGACCTAAAGACCTCCTATTAGGCCCATTCCTTAAAGTCTCCATCATCCTCCATTAACTGATCCATTGAGGAATGTTCCTGAGTACTGCCCCCAGCTCTCCTATGGCCTCTAGAATCTGCTGCAAGCAGCGGCTGAGCTGGGCCTGGCCTGTGGCCACTGACTCAACTCAGCCTCGCAGCCACACACTCAGTCAGCTGCAGGAGACTGCTAGGCCTGCTGCCTTCCAGCCCTGGGTCCCAGCACCACCCTCCCCCCCACGGGAACCTGTGTGCTGGCAGGTGACAAACGATCTCCAAGGACCTGCAAGGCTCTCTCCAGTCTAGTTTCAGCTTCAGGGTGCACACAAGGATCTTGCGTTTGTAACAAGGACAAACAGATTCTAAAGATCTTAGACATGAAAGCTTTCCTGCATTTCAAACTGCTCTGAACCTATGTTTTCTGTAATAAGGTGTATGTGTGTGTGTGTGTGTGTGTGTGTGTGTGTGTGTGTACATGTACACATACATGCAATCAAAAGGGGAGAAACAGCCCTGGCCCCACACTCCATGCTACTGGCCCTGGAAGATAGGATTATTTTACATATTCATGTTTCCGAGTTTGACCTTAAATGGCAACATAAGCAGAGAGATGCCAAGACAAGTGGTGGAACAAGGGCTTAATTACAGGGACCTTTGTCTAACAAACATGCCAATAATTTGCCTGGCGAAATGATTCAGCAGAAATCTTGCCAGGGTTCCCAAAGAAAGCCCATCTCTGGGATGATGTAATGTCTCCCCACCTCTGATGCTCCGTGGCTCCCCACCCACCACTCCCGCCTGCCATCTCTGCTGGCTGGGGACCCACACTTCCATCTGGGCAGCCTCCAATTGCCATCTGCATTGTGGCGAACATGGGTTTCATTATTTAACTGTTAATACCGGGTACAGTGTCGCTGATCTGGCTCTTCACATTTAGTAACTCAATGCAGAAATGGAGACTTGAAAAAAAATCCTTGCGAGTGACGTATCAACAAATCGTGAGTTTCGTCTGCAGACTGCCTCCCAGATTCCAAATTGGATATTTGATCTCTGAGTCCCATGAATATTTATACTTAGAGGCAAAGTGATTGATTTAATTTATCACTAGAAATTGAGGTGACTGTCTAGACTTGCGATGGGGAAAATGTTGCAGAGAATACGGAAAGAGACCTTGTCCCTACCCTGATGTATCTTGCTCGTAGCTGGCATACTTCGGCTGCCTGCCTCAAATCCATGCATCTCTCCCTTTTCCCCACCAGACAAGTGCTCACTGCAGATGCTCTTATCTAATTTTGGTTTTCCTTGCCGTTCCTGGCTAGGCGTTATCATTCATTTTATTAAAAATTTATTTCAAAGAGCTATCGAAAGTGATCTGGGAGTGGGAGGGTGCTGGGAAAAAGTATTTTGCTGGTAAAAATAGACCCAAAGAATAAGTGGCTCCTTTTTCCTACCTGTTGTTTTGATGCAAGGAACTCCTGCAGCCAGTTTGCAAACATGAGGGAAGCTAGCTGGAAAAAATGAGGAAAATGGCAAAAATCTAGAAACGGCAACCTCGATGTTGTGGACAAGCGGCTGATAAGGCCAACTAAGAGCTGCTCTCTATCCAGCTACTTGTCTGCTACCTTGTTTCTGATAAGCTGATTGCGTCCAGGCTTTCTGTGACATAAAAGCTGCAAACGTCGTTACTACATGAAGCAGTGACTTTCAAGCTTCTGACCATTAGCTGAAGTGAGTTTACATGAAATGCACTCTAGACTATTCCACGCTGCTCTGTTTCTTTCAAATTCAGCTCATGACCCACTAAGGTGATTTCAAAACTCACTAATGGATCACGACCCACATTTCAGAGAATATTAAAGTTGGGGGGATGCAAGCTACTGGGACATACTAGAGTGCGTAATGTGGTGTCATAAAAGACAGTATGGGGCAAATGGGAATGTTTCTCAGGACCAGACCTTGAAAAGCGAGAAGTTGGAGAATCAGGGGCCCGAGGAATGACAGGGCAGAGACAAGGCGGTGGGAAGGACAAACATTTCAGATGGCAAGCCAAGACTGGCAGCCCACAATTTAAACAACGGTGCTGACCTTGCGATTCTTCTATTTGTTTATTGGTTTTTGGTTTTTCCAGACAGGGTCTCACTATGCATTTAGGCTGCCTGGAACTCACTGGGTAGCAGAGGCTGGCCTCAAATTCAAGGTGATCTTCCTGCCTCAGCCTCCTGCATACAGGGATTACAGGTGTGCATCATGATACCTGGCGGATGTTAAGATTCTCGTGAATGAAAGTGACAGAAATGAATCCGGTGGCTGGCTCTCAGGCTTAGACAGGACAGGCACCCCTGACTTCTCTCGCTCCCCTTGGTCCCACTCATACACCTGCTAATGAACTCTAGTTACATTCAGGCCCAAAGAGGGCTGGGCCTTGTTCCTTGATGCCCTTAGGAAAATAGTCAGTGGATGCGCATTTGAAATTACTGGTTCCATCGGCTGCTTGTGCTGCCTCTGCATTTTAATTATCTCTGCCAGCCCTTTGACAGTCTCTCCTGGAAAGCCACAGTTGGGTTTTATGACACATTAATCAGAACTGACCAGTGGCTCCTCTTCTGTCACACATGCAGACCTCAGAGATTAGCGTCAGCATGGGATTTTCCCTGGAATTCACATACTGAACAGTAGAAATAGATTTTCATAAATCTAAAATGGAACCAAGTTTCTTCTTACCCATTCCCTTCAAGTCAGCGGCTATTTTGAATGTTCAAAATGAGTGATCAGACTTCTTGGACAGTATTTTTGTCCTGACCGTTGACATTCTTTGTGGTTTAGGGAAAGGATCCTGCGCTTCTGCCCCACTGGCTCCATGTGGAAAACTACATCATGCCCCCTGTTAGGAGCGTGTCAAGGGAGCATTGTTTGGTTGAGGGGCATCGTGATGAGGAAAACCACCAACCAGCTACATTTGACCCCAAGACATGTAGACTCAAGTGAAGAGTTGGCCGATTCAGCCTTGATGTCTTCGTAGAGTGGTTTACTTGGATTTCTCTATGCAGCTCCTCCCAACAGAGAGGCATGGCACCCCCCTTCCCAGGTACCTAGAGCATGGCGTCATCTCCAGCGGCCCTGCCCCTTGCCACCCACATGCAGCTGATTGCCAGATCTGTCCATATCTTTCTCCTCTATTCCCGCCGCCCTTACTCGTAATTCACATTCTCCCCAGCAGCTCAGCCCAAGCTCGTCCCAAGCTCCTGGATGGCCTCTTTGACTTTCCTGCTTCTACCCTCTTCCCATTTCAGTCCGCCCTTACTTGGCTGCTGGAGTAACTTCCTGAACCACAGCCTTAAACAGGTCTCCTACTTCCTCGCACAGAATTCCTCAGTGGATCCACCATCAAAGTCTGAGCTCATTAAAGTGTCGTCCAAGACCTTTCAAGACTGAGCCTAACCTATCATTGCAGTGCTTCCTCCCACAATGTCTGGTTTATGGCCCAGAATGTAGGGCAGATGGGAGCACCTTACTTTTGAAGCATTTATCATAGTGAATTCTCTGGGTCCAGAAAAACCCATTGGACTACAACCTTTACGAAGATGGGTACTGGGGTTTTACTATCAGTGTCTACTATAGCCATCGTATCATGACAGGCAATAAATATTAGTTGTATGAAATTAATAAATGAATAAAGATGTAATAATTCAAGGACTTTGTTTTTAAAATGGAATCCGTTTATCACTACATAACCTACCTTTTGTCTACTTTCTACCTAAGTACTGTTTAGGATGCACAAAACAGTAAAACTCATAATCCTGACAAAAACCAAGATGACTGGAAAATCTACTAAGTTGGGAAAATGTAGAGCGATTCCGACTTCTGTAAAGCCAACGAGAAACTCCAGCTTGGAGGCTGTGCACGCTCCCTCACCTCCAGTGGAGCAGACCTACAATGTCACAGAAGGAAACAAGACTTTCTACTTCTTAGTAGTTCACTCTGGCTCAGAGATCTCGGACCTGGATCAAGAGAAATATTGGCACGCCATCCCCTGAATGGCTCGGGCTCTGTGTGTTGAGGTGGTACCCTATTCTCTTCTTTTTGACCTCAACAACAATTCCTGCATGCATTTGGAAACGTCAAGTCCCAGTTTAATAAGTTCCCAGAAAAGGACACACGCCTGGCCGATGACGGTGGTTAAGCTGATGGGGGGAGCCCTGAGTTGAGGGAATAGAGCTCCAAGAAACATGATATTTTTGGTGATGACAGACCCAGAAAGTGTCCAGGCAATAGTACATTCTGGGGACTAGTGTGTGTGCATGTGTGTGTGCATAGGTGTGTGCACGTATTCACAGTTCATCTATTTCAAATGTCAACTAGCCAGATACTAAGTGTAAGAGAAGGCTCTGACTCAATCCTAGAATGCTACACTCAAATACACATTTCGTAGACCCTGGAAATTGCACCAAGTTCTGGCTATTACTCTGTCTTCCAGTTATGTATCTGAAAAAGGGAGTCTATCCACATCCAAACACAAAATAGGGTGTCACAGAGAAGCCACACACATTGTGGCTTTTGACAAACAGCAGATCTGGATGGATTTCCTTTCTTAGTATGTGAAGTTCTGGAATCCTGTAGATGAAGAGAAATGGAGTGTCATCTGGAAGCCTGGAGGGAGAGGCTATTTCTGAAGACAAATATACTTCAGGAACCAGAAGAGAACTCTAGGCAAGTGTTTTACATCTTTACTAGAATGTAAGAGGACATGGCCTGTATAAAGAAGCAAAAAATTCCAAGGAAAGAACAGGTTGAAATGAAAGAAGAGCAGAGTTAAAGCTCTTCTGGGGAAAATAAAAACAAGGACATATGGTGAATTTTTGTTGAGAGCAAAGTTAGCTGTGGGTCAGAGAGCACTTGAAAATTATTAATATTACTGAGAAGGGTATGGAGCAACTGGAAGAGAGGCCACAGACAAAGATAGCATCTTCCGTCTTACCACACAACCATCTCCAACCATCTTCCAGAAAAGAACACCTGAACACCATTTGTTCAGTAAGTGGCGAGAGCCCAGCGTGTGCCAGGCTCTGTGTAATGGCCAAGACAAAGGGGATCACACGGACACAACGCTGTCCTCCTCTGCCCTCCCTCCCCACACCCTGCCTCCAATCTTCTGTCGCACCTCTAACGTCCACTGCGGGCACCTGTGAACCTATCTGCCCTCCTCAGGCAGCAGGACCCAAGGGGACAGATGGAGACTTGCTCACCTCTGAAACTCCCAGAACCTCGTGCAGAAACTATCTCTTGAAAGAATAATTACGTGGGCCAAACATTACCAGACTACCGACGAGAAAGGTTTTCTTCCTAGGATTTCATGGGTGGCGACAGTTCAGAGTCGACTCTTCTAGAAGCATCTGGTGTTGACTTTCTGCCCCGCACTCCCTAAGGTGTCCTCCAAGTCTGAAGTCTGCCGTTCTTGTCGATGTGCAGTTACCTGGTGGAGTATGTATTTAAAAATGATCTGTAATGCTTTCTTTAATAGTTTTCTCCTAAGTTTAAAAGCAAGCTGAGCCCGTTTGATCCTTGTTAGACAGGAAACACTGTGCCTGACAAGAGAACTCTCCTGGGGCCACAGTCAGGCGCTTGGAGCAACTGGCCACATGACAGATCCTCAATAATAAATGCTGCCCTTCAGGCCAAGAAAAGGGAGTTCTCTGATCTGCCACGCAGCCCTGAGCCACCGCCCCAAGGCCCGGTGTCATCTCTGCTGCCAGTCCCCAGCAGCTGGCACCTGGTCAGCTAGCTCAGCGTGGCGGGGCTGTTAGTATGGAACCCTGCACTACCGGAATCTCTACCCTCTCCCCAGTCTTGTTTATCCGTGCTGACAATGCCTGTAGGGCAGAGGCCCCTTTTCAGGGGGGCAGCTGAAACCGGGTAGATCTAAGATGGCAGCCAGAGTGACCCCTAGACAACCTGGAACTTCATTATAATCCATCTGCATGTCCCCAGTGCCTCCCCAGTTGCCATGACAACAACACTGTTAAAAAGAGCGAGAAGAGGTGGCACTGGAGTCCCTGGAAAATGTTCACCCATTTCCAAAAAATACATGAAAATTCCTGCACTTTTTTAACCCAATCTCTACCCATATTTCTTTTATCTCGTTTTTTTTCCTTGAGGTGATGGGGATCGAACTCTGGGTCTTGTGTGTACTGAGCAGTATCCTTCCACTGAACTATTCTCCCAGCACCCCTGCACACAAACTTTTTAAAATTTTATTTTAAGACAGGTCTCACTAAGTTGCTCAAGTTAGCCTCAAACCTGCAATCCTCCTGCCTCAGCCTCCCAAGTGTCTGAAATTACTGGGGTGCATCAACCTTTGCCCGTTTACTCTGTGTCACTAACCTCCTGACCCCCAACAGGTGAAGAATTTGATGAGCATTTTTTCTCTCATTTCTACTCTTGGCCAAGAATAAACATCTCCTTCACTACTCACTTTACTCCATGATTCCAAGGGAGAAAGAACCCACTTTGGACTCCAAACTGGTTCCATTTGTGGCATTCTGTTAGCTCGGAGGCTACACATCCAGGAGAGGTTTGGCAGCCACTGGTCATCCAGAAAGCAGCCCACCTCCAGGGAGGCGGCAGCACCAGCAGGGACCCTTCTCTCCTCAGCTTTGCAGAACTCCACTCTGTCAGGACCTCAGTTCTGAGGCCCTGTGGGGACTCCCCCAAGTTTCCAAGGAATGTATCACACATCAGAATGCCAGCAAGGAGTCTCCTTATTAGGGACCAGACCCTGGCGTCTTCCTTGGAGCCAGCCCTGCTAGTCCTCCCTGGTTTAAAGCAGCGAGGAGACTGAAACAGCCATTAAAGGCAGCCTGGTACAACTGCAGGCCCAGGAAGGAGGGTGACCACGATGGCTCTCGGAAAAGTTCTGAGTGAAACAAAACACAGCCTTCTCTTACTACTCCCTAGAAAATACAGTGTGCTGAAAAATGCTCTGGCCTTATAGAAAAGAGAATCAGGTTTTAGCTTGGATAATCCTAACAGCCTTAGCCCTGTGCAAAGGACCAATAGGACATTCAGAGTGGACTGTATGTGCAGTGCTGGCCGCTGGCCATCTCCGGCCCCTGCCCACTCCATGGCCATCGCTCTCCTTGCTTTACTGTGACAACCAGTGACGATGCAGATGAACCAATGATCCCTTCTTGTATATTCTGCAAGGACGTGACATCTGGGGACTGTCACCATTATGCCTGCTTGGGGGCACCAACCTATGCAGAAGCCTGCGAGCCCCTGCATCAGCTAGTGCCAGACAGCCCCACCTTCGCCAGGTGTTAAGAATTGTGCACGTGAGTGACTATTCACAGGGCTATTGCCGTGGTTAGAAAAAGAGCTACAGCTGCTTCCTAATAAAGATGTTTTATATTTTCACCGCTTGGAGACCCCCGTTTCTGTACTTTCTGAGAGGACTCGGCCTGCCTTCCAGGTCCCACCGTGGGAGGCAGTAGAATGAGGTAGGTGAGGACCATCTCTGGGAACCATTCCAACACAACTTATATCAGCTGTGTACATTTGAGCAGTCATTTAATCTTTTTGATGTGTCATTTCCTCATCTGTAAAACATGTCAATAATGGTTTTGAAACTCTAAGAGTGCTGTTAGGATTAAGTTCAATGAGTTAACAGAAGTAAGCACTTCGAACAGTGCCTAGCACATCTCTGATGCCAAATAATGTTAGCTGGGATGACAGAGCATCTTTCAATTTTTAGTTAGATTTCTTTTAGCCACAAATAGCAGAAATTCAACACAAACTAAATTAATCAAGGTGGAGTGTGGGCAAAGGAAGCTACTGGCAGCTGAGAGTATAGAGATGGGTATTGAATCAGGAGTTGCTGCTGAAATCAAGGCTTTGAGGGTTGAAGGTCACCTCATGCTTCTAACAAGTGATCCACATGCCCCCGAGAATCACTCCCACACCCATCTGGGCTACGACCTGGGCACCAGGGTTTTCTTGGACTCTCCAGTGATTCCAATATTTGTGACAGTTGGGAACTACTGCTGCCGAATCTCTCCTTGTCATCTCTCATCTCTGCTTCTCTCTGCTTCATTTCATTCTCTACAAATCTCCTTCCATGGCCTCAGATATCTGTCCTCCCAGTACCAATCTTAATAAGGGAAAGGGGGCTTCTTCCTCTGCTGTATCAGTGGCTCTGTCCTGTTGGGGTCCGTGCATTCCTTTTTATTGCTATCATTGTTGCTGAGTCTGGGAAACAAACCCACCGCTGCGGCCAGGAGCCTTGACTACTCATCCGAAACACTTGGCATGGAGACTCAGCAATCAATTCCATCAGGATCTATGAGGGTTAAACAAGAAAAATCATCCAAATACTGTTAAATTTCAGCCTGGTTCATATAACTTATTATCAGCATAATTTGCTTTTGCTGCTTTTCAGTAGTGGCTAAGATATGGCGATGTCTTGTCTTCTGGTCCTTTAAAGACTGTGTTTGGCAAGGCAACGGCTTTGCCAGGATGGTGCCCAAGGCTGTCTCTTGGCTACAAGCTGGAGCTGCAGCTCTGCCTCTTAGAAGCATATTCACTGTCTCCGTGTCACGCCCACAGATGCCTGATCTGCTATGCTCCCCTCTTGATGTCTCTCAGTCTCGCTTGGTGATAATCTTCCAAAAATGCTGTCACCGTTAGGTGAAATGCTAAGTACACTTAGCATTTCACTGCAAAATGAAATCCAAGTTTCCATTTTCTTAAACTTTCAACCTCTCTCATCTCCCCTACTTGGTTATTTGCATGTTGGAGTTGTGCCTGTGAAAATGCATGTTTTTGAACTGAAAGATGATTGGAGTTGCACTCGGAATCCTCAGTGGTACTTAGACATTCCCTACTTTCTAGATTTCTGTCATCAGAGTTTTTTTCCCATCAGATGGAAGGAACCAAGTTCAAGGAGACTATAAATACTGCGTGTGATTCACATACTCAACTGCATCCCCAAGGAGTCCCTCGGGTCTGTCTGCATGCCCAAGGGGTCCGTTCTCTGTGGTCTATTTCTGTGTTCCCCTCATTGCACACTTTTGCATTCAGCTGACTTTAGGTTTCAAAAGATTCTGGATACACCTTGAACCGATCGTTTAGATCTCTATATTCCCCAACTACCTAAAGCCACTGCCACAACACAGCAGATGAATGATGGGGGAACGGGGGGTAAGGGAGCAAATGTACTCTGCCTTTGAGTGTGCTGCCTCTGGGGGCTTTCAATGCAAAGGAAATCTAGATGTTCGGGTTATTAAGTAGATACCTCCACGCCTCTTCCTGTTTTGTTCCCTCTTTTCACAGTTTCAGATGAAGTGAAAAGGGCCTCCAAAGGGGCTTTGCCTAGTGCTAGACAGAGGAACACCCTTGGCCCTAGAAATCCTGTAGACAAAAGCCCAGAAGACAAGAAAAGACTGGTCACACCCGTTGCTCCCCTTTCCCTGCCTGCTGTCAATGGACTCCTCTCCCAAGCTGGGCAGGAAGCCACCTGCCTCAGCAACAGTCACAGCTGAGGCCAGGCTGCTCACGAGCACTGCGTGTTGAGATCTGATTTCTGTGTGAAGCCGCAGCATCCTCTGTGGTATTCTTTGAAAGTTCTGTGTTTTTCCAGCTGTTCCACAAACCTTTGTTGGCTAGGGCAGCCTCACACATAACTTTCCAAAATTACCGGGGCTGAAAACATTCTTTCCACCCACAGCATCCGCACTGACCACCCCTCCCCACCATTTGTCAATGCAAATCCTTCCCCTTGCAGTTTGTCTCACTTCGAGTATCAAAAAAGCTCTGTGCGTCACTCTGGGCCACCTGGAGTAGCACTGGAAAGGGGTCACTGGGCGGCTTAGGAGTAGTTTCCTCCATTCTTGAATTTCATATAAATAGACTCGCACAGTATGTACTTTCTGTGTGTGGCTGCTTTTGATCAGCATAATGTCTGAGACTTGTGGCTGTCGCAGGTATCTGTACTTCAGTGTTTCTTTGTTAAGCAGGGCTTCTTCATATGAACTGACCACAATTTGTTTACCTACCCCTTTACTGATGGACATCTGGGTCGTTTACAGATTTGTTTGTTGTTGTTGTTGCCTGCAACAACAGGCAGGGTGGTGTCGGGGTGTCTTCTTCATCTCCCCACAAAGCTGTGGTGGACAGGGACCTTGTCTGTCTTCTTCATTGCCGTAGCCCTCACCTAGAACAGTGTGGGCATACAGCATGTGCTTGACAAGCAACAGTGAATGGACCGACCAACACTCAAGGTTATGGTGAGGATTAAACACAGATTTCAATCTACAGCAACTGCTTTGGAAAATGGGCAGCTTCTAACAAAGCCTGCACTGACCGGGAACGGCAACCGTCCTAGGCACACACAGGAGAAACAGTGCACACGCCTGGAGGATGCTGTGTGCAGGAATGCACACAGAAGCACGGCTCTGTCAGAACCTGGATGAGGCAGGAGGATCACGACTTCCAGCCTAGCCTGGGCAACTCAGTGGCTTAGTGAGACTCTGTCTCAAAATAAAACACAAAACTGAAGGGCTGGATATGTAACTCAGTACAAAGGCCCTGGGTTTAATCCAGGAAGAGAAAAGGAAATAAACCAGGTGTGGTGGTGTAGTCCTGTAGCCCCAGTTATCTGGAGGCTGAGGCAGAAGGATTACAGGCTGGATAACAGCCTGGACAACTTAGTGAGACCCGCTCTGAAAATAAAATAAGTTTTAAAAGGTGTGAGGTGGCAGAACATTTGCTTGATATGTACCAAGGCCTGGATTCAATCCCCAGTAATGAAAAAATATATATATGATAAAATGTTTACAATATATATGATATGTTATAAATTATAACATATGATATAATAAAATATAAGTATACGATATATAATGTATACATAATATATATTATATATAATTATACTTCATGTAATATATAATAGAGAGTGAGAAAGAGAGAGCAAGTCTATCTCTGCCATGTGTCAGGCACTGTTCTAGGCTCCAGGGACCCAACAGTGAAGGGAGCAGATGAAGATCTCGCTGCCACAGAACAAGCAGGAAAGAGTAGGCCGGAGGGTGTGGAGATGAGCAGAGGCAAGGGTCAGTAGGACTAGGGCAGCCTTACACAGGAGTTTTGATTTTCCTCTGGAGCAGTGAGAAGCCACAGAAGCCTGAGCAGAGAGGTGGCAGTGATGGGATGGATGAGGTGGGGAGACCCACTAGAAGATGTGCAGGAAAAGTCCAGGCTGGAAGTGAGCTGGGCTCACAGCTGAGAAGGTAATCTGTATTCAAGGCATATTTTGGAGGCGAGCCAACAGGACGTAATGAAAGATCGATTATAAGGTGAGTAATAGGAGCAGTCCAATTCCAATTCCAGGTGCTTGGCCTGAGCAACGTGGCTTTGTGCGGTAAG
This sequence comes from Hystrix cristata, assembly GCA_004026905.1. NCBI lineage: Eukaryota > Metazoa > Chordata > Mammalia > Rodentia > Hystricidae > Hystrix > Hystrix cristata. The sequence goes on along the minus strand of PVJO010007458.1, from coordinate 33,383 downwards.
AATGAAACAACCAGGGAAGGAGGGAATTGGGTGAGGAAAAGCAATATCTCCATTTCGCTAACTTTGAGATACAAATGAATGTTCAAGGGGAAATGTCAAATGGCTGAAGGAGCCCAGGATCTGGGGACAGAGCTCACCTAAGATGTAACTCTGAGAATCATCAACGCATAGACCTCTTCAAAATCCACAAGACTGACGGGGTCACCTAGGAGGAGAAAGTAGGGCAAGAACAGAATGGAGGAGTCTTGGAATGACTGAGACTTTGAGTCCCATCTTACAGATGTGGAGGCTGAGGCTCAGAGAAGCTAAGAGAATTGTCCAAGGTCACACAATACCACAAAGCCTGCATGTTTGTCCACTTCACTTTAGTGCCTGAGGACTCTCAGCTCTACAGTCTTAAACAAATGACTTAATCTCTCAATCCTGCAGCTTCTATGTCTGTAAAGTGAGGATAACAATAATTTTACATAGCACACTGGACAGTGTGATTATAAAATGAATTAATATAACTAAAATGCTTGGAAAAATGTTTGGTTCACACTGGTTAACATTGTTATGCAAGCGAAAGAGTCAGAACATGCCAGCCCCAAGATAAGAAGCAACACGAAGTTCTTGGTCTACACAGCCAGGTGTGCTGGCTCCAGATGTCACTGTCAGGGATCTGCAGCAGGTACACAGGCAGAGGTGGTGGGTGGCTAGGTCTGTCTCAAACAGGAACTCTTTTATACTTGTGGCCAGGGCAAACCACTGGCCCTGGGGTGTGGCCAAGCCATAGACTCCTCCTCTTCAATGCAGCACTTTGAGACGCAATGGGCACCTGGGTGAGGGTGGGCTGTAGGCCAAGGGCAGAGCACCTTTCCCCGTGGAGGTATACACATGCCCTGCTAAAGTTTCCGCTATTTAGCGATGACTCAGGATTCCTCCAGTATACACCTAAGCGTGAAAGCTGAACATGGGACCAAGAGAGGAGAAATATCTAGTGAATACTGAACGTGTTTTATGTGCATGGGCAAAAACCTGATTTTGGGAAGCATCATTTCCCTTAGCTCCTGCTTTTGGTAACACCACTCCCTGATTTGTCTCACTTTCTGCATTGCTGAGGCACAATAACAATTCACAATTTATTTTATTTTATTTTTTAACAATTCACAATTTAAAGGAGGAGGGGAAATACACAATTTAAAGGAGGAGGTTTATTTTTCCTCATGGTTTTTGGAGGATTCTACCCATAGTTGGCTGGTTGAAAGGCAGGTAGGGCACAGGGGAAGGGTTTGGGTGGAAGAAAGCTGCTCGCATCATGGCAGCCAGGAAGTAGAGAGAGAAGAGAGGAGCCGGGGAAGGAGATATATCCTTCCAGGTCAGGTGCCCAGTGACCCACCTCTTTTGAACAGATCCCACTTCATAATAGCACATTCGGCTATGGATTTATCAGTGGATAAGTCCACCAATGAGTATAGCACTCTCATAATCCAATCATCTTCCACACACATGAGAATTTGGGGGGACAGTCTAGATCTAAACAATGACATTCTGCTCCTAGTAGAATGTCCACCTATTTATGCAAATACATTGAGTCCATCTCTAAAGGTCATCAAAGTCTGAACAATTTCAACATTGCTGAAAAGTCCAAGTTCAAAGTCTCCTCTGAGACTCAAGGCAAACTCTTAGCTGTGAGCCTCTCTGTAAAACTCAAAAAGAAAGCTGAACACTGCTGATATACATTGGCACAGGATACATATCCCCGTTCCAAATGAGAGAAATGGAAGGATGGAAAGTAAAGGGGCCAGGTGGATATGGTGGTGCATGCCTCCCAGCACTCAGGAAGCTGAGGCAGGAGGATTGCCATGAGTTCAAAGCCAGAGCCTACACTACACAGTGAGACTCAGTCTCAAAAAAAGAAAAAAACACAAAAAACCCAAAACTTTGTTTTGAGAGAAAGCCCAAGGGCACCCTGCTTAATAAAGGTTGCCTGGGGATTGGTTCTCTGGGATTCAGTTCATAGTGCTCAGCTATCCAAATATTTTGAGGTTGTTGCAGCCACAATCCAAGGGGACTTAGCTACTGCTTGAGCTGGCAGCGGACCATGGTGTCATCCGTGTTGTGCTGGTTTTATGGGCACGCAGAAGGCAAGAGTTGTGGGATCAGGGAGGTTCCCACCAAGATTTCAGAAGAAGACCTAGGAAACTACACAGTGTGCCCCTGAGAGGGCAGCATGTGAAGCTGTGAGAAGAAATCCATACGGGCACTGGGGACCCCAGGAAATTGGAAAAGCCTGGAACATGGAGTGTCTGAGGAAACTCACAGGGAGTGAGGACAGCCAACCTAACAGAGACCATGCAGGCTGCAACTGGCAATGCTGTAGAAGTGGAGTTGCTGGGATTGCAGGTGTGTGCCACCTAGGTAGTGGGATCACACTCAGTGTGCCGGGATTACAAGCATGTGCCACCATACCTGGCATCAGAGTCTTTAAATGGAGTTTACCTTTATCATTCTATATTCTTGAGCCAATGAAGGTGGAGTCTTGCTGATTGCTGAGATGCTCTTGAGGAATCTTTACTCTTGTCCTGACACAAAGTTCTTGGCTTTTTTTAAATGATAATCTTTTCAGCAGCTACACTCTTTATGGCCTCAAATTTGCAAAAAAAAAAATTAATCAATTAAAAAAATTAAACTGTAGACTTTTCATGGCTGCTTTTTCCTTCCATTCCTCACTACAGATCTAGCTAAAAGCTGCCAGCTGTACTCACAACACAGCCTGAACATTGGCCTGCCTTGAAATTTCCTCTGTCAGAAGAAGTAATCTGCTTCCTTCATCACAGCCTCCCACAAAATCTTAAGACATGAGAAAATGTAGACAAATTTTCTACCAGAGCATAACACACGAAGTCTCTAGTTTAACTGACAATGGAGACCTTGTTTCCAACTGAAACCATCTGAACCTGGTCTTGACTGGCTACATTTCCATCAGCATTCTGGTCTGTCCAAAATCTCCCCTGAATCTTTGCTTACTCTGCTTACAGCACTCTCTAGCTTTTCTAGTCAGAATCTCCAAAGCTTTTCAAACTCCTGCCTCACATCAATTCCAAAGGCTTCTGACCCACACGGTCAGGTACAGTCAGGGCAATGACCCCACTTCTCTGGTGCTAAAATCTGTCTCAGTCACTTTCTTCATCACTGCAACATACCTGACACCCATGACTTAAAGGAAGAGAGGTTCATTTTAGCTCATAGTTTTTGGAAGATCAGTCCATAGCTGGCTGGCTCCAAGGCAAGGGAATCGGGGAAGGGCCTGGCAGCAATAAGCTGCTCACATCATGGCGGCCAGGAAGCAAAAAAAGAAGGGAGGAGCTAGGGAGGCAGGTCGTGTGTACCACCTCTTCTAATCAGACCCCACCTCCTAAGAGCACATTCAGATATGGATTCATCAGTGCATTAGTCCACTGATGAGTACAGCTCTCCCATGAGCCAATCACCTTCTACAGACATGGGAATTTGGGGGACATATTAGATCTAAATCATAGCAGCCTTCCTTGCAGTTACTACCCCGCCATAACCTGTATGGTTCAGACCCCAACCCCTGTCCTGCATGGTTGGATACACAATCGAAGTCACGACGGCCAAAACTTTCCCCAGAAGTTACAGATATTTACAGATACAGCCTTTCCTTCTCCGGGTGGCTGAGCTGCAATGACGGAGACGTGGAGCATCTGTGGCATCCTTAGTTTCCTTTGTCCATCAGTCAAAAGAGAGAGCAGCACCCCAGAGAGAGTTCAGACCAGGACGTGGAGCACTCCAGTGGCCTCAGCTGAGCTCTGGCTCCTTGCCGCATGGGCCTGCCTGTCTGTGACTACTCTCAGGGTGGGTCAATGTGCCCTTGCCACTTGCTTGATTAAGCTAGCTGGTGTTGTGGTCCCCACTGTAAAGGGTCACTAGCTGATTCGTGTTAGGCTCCATGAGTGCTGGTTTTCATAGTCTCAGCTGAGGCTCCTGAAAGTACTTCAATGTTGTCATTGAATTTCATAAACAATGAACCTAGAAGGTTAAAATTTTCAGTCGAGGGTTTCATGGTATTTAAATGAACTGACTACCAGAGTTTTGGGGGTCTATTTTTACTTTATTACTCTATGCTCCTCCATAGACCTACCTATCTGCCACGTGGCTTCTAATGGCATTGGAGGACCCCTAAAAGAAAGAAGCCCCAGATCATGTAGCCAGAGTTTTTGGTGACGGGGGATACCAAAATGGCGATACTTCATTTGGGAAGCTAGAACGTCTCTTACACAGGGAGATCTAGGCAAAGGAGTCAAGAGACTGAATTAACTTCATACTGGACCAAAGCTCCCCACTGAACTTGGGTTTTTACAATTCTGGCCCCAGTAAGACTTCGGTGGAATTGTAAATTCCTGACATTTAGAGGATTTAGTAGATTTCTAGAATCTCATGGAATCTGGTCTTCCTAAAGAAAGTAAATCATTGGGTGGCCTCTGCTTTATTCACATGTATGTGCATACGTACATGTATGTTGACATATGTATGTACCATAGTCCAATTATCCTCAGAGAATATGCATATGAAACCATGAATATTACTGAGCCCTATATGTACTGTGCTATATATATATATATATATATATATATATATGGCTATGATGTTATTTTATAAATTGGGCACAGTAAGAGATTAACAATAATAACAATAAAATAGGACACTAACAACAATATACTATAATAAAAATTATCTGAATGTGATCTCTCAAAATACAGAATTTTTCTTTTAATTTATGGACTATGGTTTGTTGGAAGTAACTAAGAGAAATGTACGTACACACACACACAAATACACACTCAGGTTCCAGCCTTACACATTTTTCCAGAAAAGAAGAACTAGAGAGCTAAAAAAAAATCAGAATTTCTTAAAACTTCCTTGAGAATCATCTCCCTGCTGCCCCCTCCTTTCCTCTGTGACATTTCCATCTCTAGTTCCACTGTTCCTGGCACAGCCGCTGAGCAGGTGAGAGGGCGGAGAACAGTCGGCCATTGTCTCCGTCCTCCGGGAAGCCAGGTGGGAAGGCGGCTGGAAGCACTGCAGGAGGGGAGGGTGTGTTCTCCTTGCAGTGCAGATCTGGCAGGCCCAGCTTCTAAAAGTTCCAGAATCTGCTGCTCTTGATTAGGCCACAACCAGCAGACCCCAGAGGCCCGAACCGGCGCAGTCATGGGTTTGGAGTGGTATTCTCAGGCCAATCTTTCCTCCCCGCTGTTCTCGCTGCTTGCAGCAGATCAGATTTAAAGGGTAACACTCTCCTTGCTGCAAGGGAGCTGCTGTCTGGCTGGAACTCCTAGGTACAAGGAGGGACTTGGAAAGCCCCAGGGGCCCGGGGCTCATTGCGGAGCCCGCAGGCTCAGGTGGCAAGTGTGTGCACAGGAGGGTGGTGTGGGGTCCTTCTCCATCCCTGTCAGCGCTGGTGGCTCCAGTCAGCCTCCTGGAAGATGCTAATGAGATCCTGGTAGAGAGCTACAAAGCATCTGTGGCAGATGGTAGAAGGTTAGGTTTTGATTTCTCTCATTCCACTGTTGTTTTTCCTGAAAAATGTGCTAACCAATGTTCTGCTTTCTTGTGCTTGATTTCTACAAGCCACAGATGAAGTTTTTAACCCTTTTTATCTGACCTTCCTCTGATCACAGATCTAAGGAACAGCGTCTTTTTAGAAACCAAAGCAAAACATTATCCAGCTTTCCCTCTCTGCCCCTCTGCCCCCTAGTCTGCATTTTTAATTGTTGTTTGCACTGAAGAAATCATTTAAATTTTCTCCAGACCTACAGAGATGCTATCCACCAATGTTATGAGCACCCTGGTGTTGAGTGATTTCATTTTATTACTGACTGTGGCTGGGCTAAATTATTATGTTTCTGTTAACTTTTACTACCTCTATATACAAATGTAAAAGAAAAAAGTAGTATAGAGACCTAAAAGGAGAATAATTACAATTTGTGGGAGCCGTTGGCCTGACCTCAAAGATGAAAAGTAGAAATACCATTGTCCAGATGGAATGACAGTCAAGAGATAATGCTGTTTCTATTATTTGTGGCTCATAACAAACCACCCTAAAATGTGGTGGCTTAAACCCTAAACTGTGTTTGCTGCTCCCGATTCCGTGGTCTTGGGACAGAGCTCAGCCATACCCTGTCCGGACGGCTCCATGATGGTCGCCATGCTGGCCGGCCGGGCCTCTCTGGCACACTCGAGGCCTTGGGGCCGGCGCCTCTCTGTCTCATTCTACTGAGTCTGGATGATCACAGGGAGGGAACAGATTCTACTTTTGGACTTGAGGATGGCCTGTGCATGACCATCTTTGCAGACAGTCTAGTTGGTGGCAGATATCCAGGCACTGAATAGCTAATGCTATAGCCCTCTGTGGCCACTTTCCTGGAAGGGAAAAGATTCCCTTCTGTTGCTCGGATTCTTTCAGCCCTAACAAGGACATTTGGAAGGTGAACATTTTAGAGGGCTGAGGGCTGCGGTCCCCCATCTGTTCCTGTGGGTGGTGACGGGTTCTGAACCTTTATGGCCAGTGGATTTTAGTACATGACCTCTCTGCCAAGACAGAACCCTGGAAAAGGGGAAAGAACAGGGGTGTCCCTCCTGCCAAGCACACAGGCAACGTGTCCATGGATGCTGCAGAGGTTGCCGAGGTAAGCAGAAAGGGAAACTAACTCTGTGAGCCAGAAATGATCTGCTAGACGTTTCTCTAACAAAAACCTGACCGACGGCTTCCTCCAGAGCAATGTAGTAAGAAAATAAAGGAATGTTGAGCTCTGACTAGCAGGGTGTCTACAACCATTCTGTAAAGTATCCTCCCACCTGAGCAAGCAGCAAACTCAAATTCAAGGTCAAATGTAGGGATATATATCTGGGATGAAAAAATACAGTGTATTCTGACCGGAAAAAGAATAATTCAAATTTAGGAATTGTTGGAGACAGAGGCAGCCTAAGAGATCATCTTTAGCCCAAAAGTCCAGACCCTATTTTATGCACAAGAAGACTGAGGCTCGGAGCAGTGGGCATTGATGAGCAGTGCTGAAGAAAACACCCATGGGATTAGGTGTCAGGCGTTTTCCTTGGTAATGAGAATTCAAGGCGAAGGAGGACATCGTCCTTGCCTTCAAGAAGCTGCCTGCCAAGGTAGGGTGCAAGGACACGAAAAGTGCCAAAAGTTGACAGCTTGCAGTGTCCCCAGCATGCAGTACTGCAGGAACAGGGTGGGAGGTGTTGGGGGGGAACCAGAGAGCCATCTCAGCTCCAGGTAGCCAGCGTGGTGTCCCTGGACTCTGTGTGGAAGGAAGCTCATTTTAAAAATACTCCTGTCTCCCGAGCTGTCCACCGGGCTACACTGGAACCCTGTGATTCAGAAGAAAGCCTGTTCTCACGGACATTAGCAAGAGTCCGTCCTACACATGTCTCGCATTTAGGCAGATCGGAACTGAGCGTACACTCATCTCCCACCACACACAATCTCATAGTGCTCAGCCTCACCCCTAGTCCTGAGGCAGGCGGTGAGCTCGGGTTTCCAGCCCTTTCTCTGGCCTGCAAAACGAAGCATGTTCTCGCTGGAGCTTCAGGACAGCCAGACCAAGAAAGGACTCCACCACCAGCCTACATGGTCGCCCTCTGAGCAGGTCATAGGAGTAGCTCTCTGTCCGATGGGAAGTACACGGGCCAACACCCATGAGGGGCCGACTCTAGAGTTGTCATGTTTTATGCAACAGTGATGCCACAACTCCATTTTACAGATGAAGACACTGAGGCTTAGAGAGCTTATGTCACCTTGCCCAAGGTCACACAACTGGCAAAGAGTAGGGGCTCGATTCACTTCACTCAGGCCACACGGTTTCTGAGGGGAAATGGCTCCGAGAAAGGAGGCTCCCCACACAGTCCCCTCCTGCTCCAGCCGCTCTGTGCCTCTGTCTCCTGGATCCTAACCCTGCTCTCTGCCCTGTGGCTCTCCCCCGTCCTCCAGGTGCCCTTCCTCAGGCCCTGGAACCGCAGCCCTGGGACCTGCTCTCCCTGGAGCCCTCCTGCCCCACTCCCCTCAGCTGCCGCCCCCAGCAAGCGCCCTCCTGTTGGTTGGCAGTACGGTGTGGCTTCCAGACCAGCGTCCTGTGAGAGGCCACAGGGAGAGCGGCAGCGTCTGTTACTGCCTGGCCAACTCGCTCCGGGACAGCTACAGTGTCCCTTAGGGCTGATCTTTGCCAAGCACTCGCTGCCACCAGGCGCCTGCAGGACACCATGGTCCCAGTGCCAGACACCCGCCCCAGTCCTGTTCGCCCCCTTCCCCGTTTTACACAGAGAACAGTGTCCAGTTTCGCCACAGTGGGAGGCGGCAGAGGTGCGACCCAAAGTGTCCATCTCTGCTCCTTACAAGAGGGAGGTAAAGGGAGTGTCCCGGTGTCACCCTCAGACCAGCGCTGGGCTTCACGGGCTCTGGTCTCAAAGGCAGACTCACAGGCCCCTTCTCAGCCCCGCCGAACCCGAAAGAACCCGGGAACCTGCTTTGTAACGCCCGCCCCATGACAGCTCCTTGCACAACCCGTTACAGTTCGGGAAGCTCCGGGCTGGCTCGGCGGCTCCCACCCTGGCTGGGCACTGCAGGCCCTCGGGGACTGGTACAAGCTGCCCGGGTCCCAAGCGGCGGCCCGGAGTCCTTGACACACCACGGAGGACGCCGGCAGGAACGGGGAAGGCTGCGGGCGGCGCGGGGTGTCGCCCCCGGGGAGGCGGGCGGGAGCCCGCGCAGGGGTGCGTGGCGGTCTCGGAAGGGGCAGGAGACACAGTGGCAGGTCAGCGCCAGGGCGCGCGCTCGGACAGACTCGGGCCGCGGAGGGACGCGCTGCAGCGGCGGCAGCCCGCAAGCGGCCGGCTGACCTCGGGGGTGCCAGGCCGCCCAGGGACCGGGGGGGGGGGGGGGGGGCGGCGGGCAGCGCGCAGGCGCAGAGGCGTGGGAGCGCGGGGCGGGGCGGGGAGGATGGGAGGGGAGGCGGAGCCAGCGGAGGAGGGGCCGCTGCTGGCCTGCCCGGGCTGAGTCGCGGCGGGTGTGTGTCTAGGGCCTCTCCCGAAGGATGCCTGCTTTCCCAGGTTGGACTGTGGGGTGTGATGGAAGGGACAGAAGCCAGGGAAAGGGGCCCCTGGGGGAGGGGGCGGGCTGCCCACAGCTGGGGCGAGCCCAGAAGGAAGGTCACCGTGTGAGGCAGGCAGACATCAGCTGAGGTAGAGAGGGCCGGCCACAGTAGCATGCGGTGCCAAAGCAGGGTAGACATGGGTGCCCCTTGAGGCCACAGTGTTCAGTGAAATAGATCAGACACACAAACTTAAATATCGTGTGGCTTCTCTTGTCTGAGAAACTCAAGATGCGAATAAAGAGCAAAATAGAAGAGAATAAGAAGTAAGGAAATACATTTTGTTCAAATAGGAAGGGGACCAAAACACGGGGGGGGGGAGGGAGGGAAAGGGGAGGAAAAAAGAACTGTGATGTGTTGTGTACCTGCCCCAACTCCCCCCGAGGAATGTGGTCATTGTGTACCGCAGACACGGACTAATAAAAAGTAATAACGAAAACAAACAAACAAACAGAAACAAAGACCTCAGTGTGTAATACAAGTATAAGCGTGTATTAGGTCTCAGGCCCACGGGAACCCACCAGGCCTGTATTTCCAGAACAAGACGTACAGCATTCCTGGCCTGAGGGCCCAATGATATCAGGAAAGTGAGAGTCCTTTAAAGACCCTCCTGCCTTGGGCCAGAGCCCAGTTTAATTAATGAATTTATCTTTCCTAAATTTCTTTCTTATGTGATTAGGCCCCTGAGGGGACACTGACAATCTGAAAAGAACAGGAAGACATTTTGCAGTTCCACTGTCACTTCTAAGAAAAAGGCCCATAAGCATCATAATTACCGGGTCCTGCAGACCCCCAGCAGTAACTCTTGTGTGCTCGGAAAGATATCTGAACTCCAAGTGGACATCTTGGTGGCACTGCCTGCCTTCTCCCTTGAAGGTCTGAATCTCTCTATGTCCACCTGATGACAAATTCTGCCCAGACTTCTGCACAGATGCCTATGTGTCTTCCCTGAACTCTTTCATCAAGGGTACAGAGGAACCAAGGGGGTTCTCAAGGGCTCAGCAGCAGGAACTGGCTGCGCCATAACTCGCTCCAGCCCTCAGCCCTGAGTGGGTTGGATGGCAGAGCAGCAGCTGCTTTTCCCTGCGGGGATTCCGCTTTAAAACTCCGGTGTGGCCCTTGATGCAAAGCTCCCAGACAGACTTGGAGACGGGAGCAACAGGTTCAGGAAGGTCCACCTTGCTCAGTGTCCCCACCTGTGCCTGAACTGGCCCTGGGCCACCAGGAGACTGGGAGTCTGTAAAGCTGGGGAAAAGCCATGTGGCCCACATTGGACAAGTGTCCTAGATCCTATGAACACGAGCTGTCAGCCACTGGGTGATGGAAAGTTGAAGAGTTCACCCCTGAGGCACAACCAACAGTTGGCAGAGAGGGGCTCAAACCAGGGTCCCCAGGGCCCCCAAGTCTGCGTGGACGGGCTAAAGCTACAATAACAGCAGTCCCCAAGCAGCAGCTAAACCCTGCTTGGTGCTGTTTCAGCACTGAACACCACCACAAATGAACAGCTTTTGCTGGCACTTGTGGGCCTTTGGGTTTTATGGGTTGTTGGGATGGGATGAGATGCAAATTGGGGGGTTTTGCTCCCCAAGCTTATCCGTCACTAATAGACATGAACACCCAGAAGAGTTTGTTATTTCTACACTGATGTCAGGTTGAATGGATTCTATATAATCTCCAGTTTAAAGACTGCTACTCTATCAAAAGAGGCTAGAGGAAAAAAAATGCACTGAAAAATTAGACTGAAGACAAATTTATCCCTCTGCTTGGCAAATGTCATCCTGTTAACACCCCATAATGAAAAAAGTGAGTAAAAAATATATTACACGTTCAACAATTTGTTTGAAGTATGGACACAGACGTCTCTGGGTATAGAAGGCTTTGGCTCAGATCTCAGCATTTCTACTTCCTACCCGTATGACCCTGGGCAAGTAACCCCCGTGCTGAAGGAGGAAACTGAGGCTTGTGGGGCTGGGTCCCAAGGAGGTCCAATCTCGGTTGGGGCCTTTTCCTTCCCACCCCCTGCCCTGACCACACCTCCTGTTTCCTGGCTGTCTGTCAGGCATTATCCAGGAGGCCCTACAAATGAGCATGAAGCTAACATCTTTTTGCTCAGGAAGTATGCTCCCCGTGTGCTGCTGTAAACAAATTAATTCACCTAATCCTTACTTTCACTCCTTGAGATAACAATTATTATTTTCATTTCCATTTCTCAGGGGAAGAAACAGAAAGTTCAGAGAGGTTGCGAAACTTACTCAAGATCACACTGCTCAGGAAAGACAAAGTCTGAACTTAAAACATGGTCATCCAGCTGCCAGGCCTGGTCCTAGGCTGCACCATGAGGCTGATGTTATGTAATCCTGTGGCTTATATAATGAGGGAGGGGGCTCGCCCACTCTCTTCAGCCATCCCAGCAGCAACACTGGGGTTTTTCCTTCCATTGGCTTCCTGCCTCTGGATACACAGGTCCCATCTGCTTAGTTTGGGGGACTGCATTGCTATTCCAGCCTTTGAAAACTGGTGTTTGTATGGGACTGCATGGCTAGTCTAGCCTTTGAAAATTGGTGTTTCCAAAGCCCCTAGGCGGAGGGGCTCTGGAAGGTGCTGGGTACAAGCTAGCATGTGATCCAAGGAGGGTGATGGAAGCCAGCCTTGCACAGAAGCTCATTCTGAGCCAGGGACCCAGATGTACTCCCTGCCAGGGGCTGAGCAGCACCCCCTGGAGGCCCAGGAGTGGTCTGCACGCATTGACTGGGCTCCATCTGCTGCCTTGGCTTCCATGTTTCCTGAAACCTGCCCCACAGGGTGACACCTACTCCCACGCTAATTTGTTCCTTCTTGCCACATCGTTCCACACCCTGCATTGTGGCCTCTTGTCTTCTGTGCCTAACCCTGTCCATAGTCAAACCTCCGCAGCCCAGCCTCCAGGGCACCATTCTTCCCTTTGGGCCTGAAGTATTTGTGCTTGGGAGGCAGGAGGTGGACAAGCCTCATTCTTGTCTGTTCTCTTTCCAGTGTATTGGTGACTTTAAAAGCTCTATACCACACAGCCCTTGGCCTTCTCTTGATTCTTGCTATAGAATGAATTGTATCCACTTCAAATATGTATGTTGCTGTCCCCCCAAAACATGTGTTGGAAGCATAATCCCCAATGCAGGTGTTAAGGAGGTGAGCCTGGAGGGGTGACCAGCCGCATAGCACTGTCTCCCCAGTGGACGAGTGCTGGCTAGGGAGGGCCTCAAGGCTGAGGAGTCGAGCTCAACTGTGTCTCACTGCGCCTTTCCTCCGTCTCTCATAGGATGGCCCGGCAAGCAGATCACACTCGGGGGCTCGACCTTGGACTTCCAAGTCTCCAGAACTGTAAAAGAAATCTCTGTTCTTTATAAATGACCCAATTTATGATGCGCTCTTATGGCAACATAAAGTGGACTAAGACAAAGTCCTAACTCCTAGTGTGATGATATTCGGGTTCTTGGAGGGTTAGGTGAGGTCATGTGCTTCCTCCACCTGCCAGGCCCCGTGTTAGTGTCACTTGGGGTAACTTGCCTCTGGCCCCACAGACTCCTGCTTAGGCTGTTCTTTCTGGCTGCCGTTGGCCCTCTGGTCTTCCAGGCAGCCCTTAATCCTGGCTCCTCCAGCCTGCCTCTGGAGCCTGCCTCACCGCCCCATTAGTGAGCCCCAGCAACCGACTAGCTGGGGATGTACGTGTAGCCCACACCTGGCCACGTCCCCTGAGCTTTACTGTCTGTACCGGAGCGTGGCCCACACACAGACAAGACCCCTCCCATCCTGGAGGCTGCACTCTCTTGATATCTCAAAGAGGGAGGACTGATCTGAGTTTCGTTTCCTCTGGGAAGATGAGAATAAACAGAAGAACAGGCCAGACGTGGGCAGCAGAAGGGGAAGATGAAGGGAGGTAACTAATATTTATAAAATCTCTGAAAGACACCAATTGCTTTATCCAGATACCACAAGGAACCACCAAGTAAGAAAGGACCAGAGAGGGCCAGGGTGAAACTCTTAGATCATGCTGAACCCACTCTTCCCCCCAGAAAGAGAGAGTGAAGGGTGTAAACAATTCCCTGGCTGGCCACCTCGATAGCTGATGACCCTCGGATACCCAGCCACCGAGATGGTGTTGTCCCCCAAGCTGGACAGCTTTAAGGGAATGCTGATGTCTCCTCTCCATGACCCCCGCTGAGAGCCTCACTCAGTGGCCTGGGACTCAGCCTGGTATTGGGTTTTGTAAGCTTCCCAAGTGATCCTAACCTGCCCCCAAGACTGAGCAGCCTACCTTTAGGATCCACACTCCCTCGTCTGTCAGTGGGGCTAATGATGCTTCCCAAACAGGCAGCCATGAGTGGGCCGAGGAAGGAGACCCAGAAAGAGGGAAGAGATCACTCATCATGGCCCCATGCTGTGCTAGGGGACACCTGGGGCACTCTGCAGGGACTGGCAGACCTCACATGGCCTCTGGTCCTTGAAGCTTGGGGACCCTCGTTCTGTGCGCTGCCAGTCTCCACAGACACTTGCTCTCTAAATGACAGTGTGACAGCCTGTGAAGACAACAACTTGGAGAAGTCACCCAGAAGAGATTCTGACCTCCCTGTCCCCAAGCACAAGTGAGCATCTGGGCTCAAGTCATGGTTCTGTGGCTTGCTGCATGTGCAGAGCCGTGACTGGACTTCTCAAACCTTTGTTCCTTCTTTTGTAAACTGGACTTTCCAATAGTTCCCATGTTACAGGTAACTGACGAGCAGCTGGGGCAATGTATGGGGAAACATCTCTAAGGCGATTGTTTGATAAGGGAATTGAGATTCAGAGATGTTAAAGGACTTGCCTGCCGTCACACACCTAGCAAACAGTGAAGCCAGAATTTAAACCCAGGACCAGAGAGTGTGCAGACTTCTCCTGTTCACCACACACAAGCACAGACCCATGGTTTCCAAGAAAACCCAAACAAATCGCTGCTTCTAGACAAGGGCAGGCAGATACTTGGAGAAGAGACCCTGGAAGGTAGGGGCTGGGCCTTTGGTAAAGATGTTTGGTTGAGGACAAGCCTGGGAGAAAATTTCGAGATGAATAAGCACAGTGTTTTGTTCGTCCACAATGGAGAACCTGAGAAAGAAGGGAAAAGGTGGGCAGAGGTGATCCAGAAGCATCTGTCCTGCTCAGGCGGCCTAGCTGCCCTGGAGGCACACTGACCACTTGTTGTAGGATTTAATCAGGGTCTTACACCCTCCTCTCTTTGCTCAGGGGGGCTTGGGCAGGTTAGGCCACTGCTTCTTCCCAGGGTCCTCCCGCCCCACACACTCACACACCTGGGCCATTCCCCTCATGAGTGGCCGTGCACCTGTACCTCAGAACTCGTGCCCCTCCCCCTGGGCTCCCGGCGCACTCTGGGGTGAGCCCTGAGCAGGGCTGCCCAGCAAGCAGGCTGGCATTACCTAATTGCTGGCTGGCTTCCTTTGTCACTTCAGTTTTTCAAGCTGCCTGGCTCTGCAAGTCTCCATCTCAGACAGACAAATGAGACTCCAGCCTTGTTCTGCCCAAGCTTTGCAAAAGGGAGAGATCACAGGCTGTCGCCTCAGTGAAGCAGCAGCTAGGATTCCTGCACAAAGCGCTGGGGGCAGCGGATGTCTTTAACAGACAACAAAGCCGGGGCCGGTGCCCTACTTTCAGCTGTGACTTTTCTTATCAGGCTCTGCTTTCTGCCGAGAGGTGCCTGGGGTCAGCCTTGCGTGCGCTGAGACTTGATCATCAGCCAGCCTCCTGGGAGGATGAGCCCTTGTTAGAGCCGATTCCTGGCACCCCAAAAGCCTGCCCCGCCTTGGCCAGACAGATGTTTCTGGGTTTGGCAAGAAGAACCTGATTGGAGGCGTGTATTCTCCTGCAGGATCTCACACAGGCCTCACATCTGAGGACTGGAGCTGACTCCCAGGTGCAAAGGTAAATGCGGCATTCGGCTCTGCTCGGAGAGGCCAAGGGCCGTCAGCGTCATACCTGCCTTGTCCTGGCTGCTTGGCAGGAGCAACAGAGCAGCCTTGGCCTCCTCCCTGGCTTGGGAGCACCCCGAGGGCAGGAAGCTTGCTGCATTGGACTTGGCCTCTCCTGCCTGGAATGTGGCATTTACTGGGCCGAGCGCCGTTCCAGGCCCTCCCAGTGTATTCACCGACTCAGCCCTCACCCCGCTCCCTGGAACTGTTCTTCCCGTTTTTCAGATGGGGAAACTGACATGGAAAGACTAGGTTTATAAAACCCGTAAGTGGGGAAGTCAGACTTTGAATTCAGCCCTTTGGGCTCCAGAATCTGGGTTCTTAACTAACATACAATACAGAACAAATAAATGATGGCTGCATACGTAAAAGGTGAATGAATGAATGAAGCAAACACAAAGACCATGAAACTAAAGCCCCCTGTTCACAATGATTGTTAGCAGTTTCAAAGAAACTGTGAATGTGCTATTGAAATTCATCCTTTGGGTTTTTAAAGCACTATCACCTTCCAAAACGGCCCCTAAGAAGCAGAGTGACCGCAGTGATTGGCCACACACAACAGCCAGGGACAGGATGGGGACAGGAGAGTCTAGGTGAGGCCTCAGGTCTGGAAGGCGCTCCGGCCAGTATGTGAGGAGGGAGAAAGAAGCAGGGGTGTTTCTACAGAGAACACCCGTGGCCAGGGACCGGAGCAAGGCCCTGCTCCGAGTGCCCATGCCTCCGAGGGCTGTCGCAAAGGAAGATGCTTGTGATTACGTAAGCAGCGGCAGGAAGTGTGCCTGCTAGAGTAGATGCTCGACAAATGACAGCTGTCCTTATTACACAAATTATAGTCAAAAAATACAAGTCGGCGACAGTTACAATCACAACCTTCTGTCTTAAAGTGGATCTTCCCCTGGAGACACCGTTTCCCATCTCCTGGGCACCCCGGCCACGGCCCCCCTCTTCTCCCAGGGTCTCTCCTTCCTCCCATCGACACCTGTCACCTGGACTCTGTCGGATCTGAGAGGTGGAGAGCACCTGCGGCCAGCCCCTGGCGCTCCCTGTGTTTAGTCCTGGCTTCTCGTCTTTCTCTCCTTCCAGCCCTTTGCCGGCTGGGGTCTCCAGCCTCCATCCTCTCTGCCACCCCTTTCTCTCGCACTTCTCTTCCCTTCCATGGGCTCCAGTTGACTTCTGCAAGCTCCAGTTGCATTATGCAGCAGGAGGCAACAAGGACGCTCTCTGCCTTCCAAGCCACAGCAGACCTCAGATGCAGGACAGGGGACAGGTGGCAGGGGGTTCCTCTGCAGGGCTGACCCATCCTGCAGACAGGGTGACAGCTGCGGGCTTAGGAGCAAAGGGGCCTTTCCTGTTGAGAGCCCACACAGGCACCTGTCTTCCTCCCGACCACCACATTTGTCCCATTTCCTGTGCCAGCCACGGTTGACAGTGCTTCCGTCCTTCGAGGGTTGGCTCTGCTCTTCCGTCCTTGGACTTGCGCACACGGGAGTGGAGGAGGGTGCTAGAGGCACCAGTCTCTTAATGAAGGTGACCGTGAAGGGCCTGGTAACTCTTCACTCTGTCGAGGGCCAGTAATGATCACGGACCGGAGGAAGCGAGGCAGTTTGCAAAGCTCCTCTCACAAACTCCCCCTTGAGCCGCACAACACAGAGAGGACAGTACCACTAGTTCCAGTTTTACAGATGAAGAGCTGAGGTCGTGAGCGTTTAAGTGACTCGTTAAGGGCCCAGGCCACAGAGTGGGCATCTGGACCATCTCCTCATTGCTTCTCGCAGCCACTTTTCACTTTGCACTCTCAGCTCTGGACTCACCGATGGGTCCCGCCAGTGCCTTTTCCCTGCTCGCCCCGGGTGCTAAGCATTTTGGAGAAAGTGGCTACCAGGGGTTCTGGCTTCCAGCATCAGCCAGGCCTACAACATCCTTCACAGTCCATTCCCATGTGCTCAGCCTGCCCCATTTCCATCCCCCTCCGGGGGGCCCTTCCCTGCTTCCTTGTCTCCTCCTGCACTCAGCAGGTGACTGCAACTCCCACTTCCTAAAACATGGTGCAGCCCCACATGTACAAATGCATCTGCCTCCACTACCTGCTGTAGTGCTGGTGTGTCCCCCAAATCCATGTATAGGGAACATAACCCCCAGTGCAGTGGAGTTGGGGCGGGGGCCCTCGGGAGGTGTTTGGGTGGTGGGACAGAGTCCTGGGGGACAGATCGATGTCAACGAAGGAGTGGCTACAGTTCTCACCCCTTCCCTTCTTATCATGCTAATTACATCCTGGGGTCTCCCAGCCCCTTCACAGATCTGAACCTAGTACCTTTTCCTGGGCTTCGGACCCTCCAATCCAGCTGCCCACTCGTACAGGTCTACTTTATTCCTTCTTTAGCTGGTTCTAATTCATGCGGTTCCCTCCTAATGTTGGTTTCTTAGGGTGCCTTCCTGGGTCTTCTTCCCTTCTCTACATCTAATTTCCCTCCTGGGTCATCTTTCCTAATCATGTAGCTTTAAATGCCTTTTAGATATTAAAACTTTACATTTATATTTGGAGCCTAGACCTCTCCACTGAGGTCCAGGCTGTAAATTGCCAGTTAGCTTATTGACTCTCCTTGGACTGCACCCTCAACCATCCTACAACATGGCCAGTACTCAGCTCGCTCCCTCTTAGAAACTGCCCCACCCTTGTGACTCCTGCCACCGACCTTCTAGACCGGGACCTATGACCCATGCAAGACACCTTCTCCTGCTCGTTTTGCATGTTCCAGGAACCACCATCCCTTTGACTCCTCTCTGAAACACCTTCACCAGGGCCTCTCTCCAGCGCTGCCTCGGTCCACACTGCATCCAGCCTTCAGCTGCTTCTCACTGGCTCTCACCACCTGCCCTGTTGCTTCCTCCAGCCCATTCTCCATCCAGCAATGCAGAGTGATGTTTCTGAATGCAGATCTTACCGTGTTATTTCGCTCCTCAAAATCCTTAGCTCTCCATTCACTCAGGCAGTGATTTTCAAACTCTTTTTAACGTAAGACCTCCAGAATGTAATACATTAAAGCAAAAACCTTGACAGTTTGGAGCTGAAGAGAGATATCTGGAGACCGTCTCAGAAATTCAGCTTCCCCACCCTTCCACTATTTCTCTCTCTTTCACACGCACACACACACACACACACACACACACGGAATCCTACACCAGTTTTGTTCACACTGTAGATGCTATCTAGTCTGCCCTTCCTACTCAGGGAAAGACAGACTTTACCTCAACTCTGGCAATGTTCGGCATTTGTTGGTTACATTCAAATGACATAGAGCTCACTACTTTACATGATCCATTTCAGGATCAATTTTTGAAAATAAAAGATGAGTTAAGTCATTTCTGTCACTGCCTCAATCTAGGGCGCTGCGTGATCATTACCTTGGGACAGTAGGACTGGCCTGGCAGCCTTTGCAGACTTTGGGGTCTCAGCACTTGTGCCGAGGTGCACACAGACAAGGAAAGACTTCTGGGTGCCACTTCCATCACCCACACAGCACTGTCTCTGCAGATGGCTGTGGGGACAGATTAGCCAGACTGGGCTGACCCCTGTGCTGTCAAAGCAGATCGACCAGGGAGACAGAAACCAACCCAGAGAGGTCAGGTCCCTGAACCCGGGAGGGCACAATGTTGCCCGCACCCTGGGGGCTCTGGTACGTGCCTGGCTCCAGGTTCAAACCCCAGGTGCTTGAGAGGCAGGCAACAGGGACTAGGTAATCACTCTGAGCCTCAGTCTCCCCTGTAATACGGATCACTGTTAGGATAAGCAGGCATCTATCCTGTCTCTGTCGAGTGCCAAGTGCATCGTGGTTTGGGCCTCACATGGTAGCTGTTAGGACCCCACAGTCCTCACCCATCCAGTGCCCCTACTTGGGTCATCAGTAGGTGATTCTGTACTTCTTGAGGCAACAGGGAGTCACTTCCCTACCCCCACCTTACCCCACACTCCCCAAGTTGGGGGAACGAGCTGACTGATGTGTTTGCACAAGCATGGTCAATCGCTCTTCACCCCTTGTTTTAGACACCCTGACTCTTGGAGTCCACTGTCCAGCCAGCTATGATGCCCACCGAGGGGGAGGGATGGGGGTCACTGGGGTGGGAGAGACTAGAGTGTCTTTGGCCACTGCATCTAAGCATTCATTCCAGGGGGGTCGCTGTTGTCCTCAAAATCAGTATCAGCTTTTAGTGTGTGTACGGGGGTGTCTGGGCAGCAAGTGAGCACCAGAGCCCTTCCGGTTCTAAGAGCCCTTGATCCTCTGTATGTTAAGCATGAGCTCGCAAAGAAAGAGGTCTGCCTCACCCATGCTGACACCCGAGGGGCTCAGAACAGCTCCTCACACCCTGTGCAGGAGCAGGAGAAGCCCTGACAGGGACCAGGACAGAAGGAGGCCCCAGCATCTTCCTGGGCATGCAGGTGGCCAGTGGAAGAGGGTGCTAACTTGGGTAGAGCACACAGCATGTTGCCTGGCAGAGAGTAAGTGCACAGGGCCTGCTGGCCCTGGGGCTGCTTGTGTTGGAAGATGCAGCTTCTGTTGGTAAGAACAAAGGATGGTCACTGTAAAACAGAAGTCTGGAAGTAGCATCTCCGGCTCCCAGGCCCTCGGGCTTCCTGTTGCCTTAGGGATACAGTGGCCTTTCCTGTCGCTGCAAAACCCACAAGCATCCGACCGCAGCATTTGTCCTATTTCCTGTTCCAGCCACGGTGGCCAGTACTTCAGTCCATCAAGGGGCCCGTCCCTGTCTCCTGGGTCCCACCCCTGCACGCAGCAGGTGTCAGGAAGAGAGCGGGTGGCAGCCGCAGCCACAGCACAGCGCTCTTCCCCAGGGAGGAAATGAAAGCTGCTTTTTAAAGCCTAATGACTACACAGGTGCAGGGTGTCAGGAGACTCACACATGTTTGGGGTTTATGCCTTGCAAGGCGGGAGTGCTGCCCAAGCTTCCTGCCCCTGTGACCGGGCCCAGAGATGGGGCTCAGTGTGTCGCTGGGGCTGCGAAGAGCACGGGATCCCTGGGAAGGTGAGGGCAGTGCAGGAAGGGGCTAACTTACTGTGAAGGCCTGGGGACAAAAAGGCCTGCCTGGGACATCTTCCCCAGGACTTTATAGAGTGGCACTGCTCACTGGTAATTGGCAGAATCAACTAGATAAATACCTCGAACATCTCCCAGGCTTTCTCCACTTGCAAAATTAGGAAATAAGAGCATTTTCTCCAAGTGACAGTAATTGTTATTAAAAATAAGAGTGGGCAGTAACTACATGTCAGGTATTGTGCTAGCCATCTTCACATACGCCTGATGGTTCATTTTATGTATCGACCTGACTATATCTAGACATTTGGTCCTGGGCGTGTCTGTATGTCTGGGAGGGTGTTTTGGGATGAAGCTAACATTTGAACTGGTGATCTGAGTAGTAAATATTGTGTTCCTGAAGACTGGTGGACCTCAGTCAATTAATGGGAGGATGCACCAAACAAAAAGTGAGACCAGCCTTCTGGGAAGAGGGAGCGCTTCTTGCTGGCTGCCTTGAGCATGGACTACAGCTTCCAACATCAAGACTCTTCTAGTTCCCAGGCCTCCAGATTGGGACTGGGACTGTACTACCCACTGATCTTGGAACTTGTAAGTGTCCATAATAACATGGGCCAGTTTCCCATCTATCTGTCTGCCTGTGTGCCGAGCTACACACTTCCCAGGTGGTTCTGCTTCTCTGGAGACCCCTAATGCAATGTCTGACCTTGTCTAGTCTCACCACAATGCCGAGAGGGGGCCGCCGTTATCTGTTATCCTCTCCATTTTATGGTCGCAGAAACTGGCTGAGGAATGCTAGGCAGCCTGCCTGCGGCCACACCCAGTCTGGAGCGGGCAGAGCCCAGAGCGAACCCAAGTTCCCCTCCTGCGCACCTCCCACATGCAGAGTGGCTGGTCCAAGGGCCATTTCACAAGGAGAGGTTAACTTGGCAGCCAGTCCACCAGGCCAGAGTCGCTCAACCTGGCTGCTTGTGATGAGCACGAGGGGAGATTTAAAAACTATGACCAGGCCCCCTTCCAGACTAGGAAATCAGAGTCCTGCAGGAAGTTGAGTCTGGGCATAAATATCTTCTAAAATTATCTCAGGTGGTTCAGGACAGCTAGGATGGGCAGGAAGGGTGCCGGCAGCTGTGTGTGTGAGAGGCAGGGGTGGTCCACACTGATCTCCCCCTGGGATGCCAGCAGAGCCCAGGAGGGCTGGCTTTCGCCTCGACCTTGGCATTGCTCTGCCTTCTGCAAGTACACAGGGTCCCTTCTGCACCTTCTGGTTGTCACACCGCACCCACAGCCAGGCAAACTAGCACAGCCTCTGTGCCCAAGGGAAAAGGGACCGAAAGCCTTTTTAAAAACTGGGTCAAGAGAAAGACAGAATTATAAAAAAATGCAAGTCATGGTGAGAGCTGCTGTCATCATTCAGGCAGCAGCTGTATGCTGCTCTCCTGCTCATGGGTCTTGTGAGGGACTCGGGTGACAGTGACAGGTGAGCGACCCTCCAGTGTGCCAACACAGCACTGGCCACTTTAGAGCATCCGGCCACCCACAACAGGAGGCTGAGCTCAGGGTGAAAGGAGGCCTGCCAGGGACTCAGTGACCCGGGACCCACAGGTCGGGGGACAGCCATCCGTCAGCACTGGGGGCACTAGGAGCTCTGCCCCTCTGCTCTCCAGCCTCTGTGGCTGATGTGTTCTGGGTCTGCAAAAGTCAGGAGAGGACGTCCCACCTGCCCAGCCTCCGTGTGATGTCTGTGCCACTGACCCCCCCCGCCCCGGAGCTGGGAGTGGTACATGTGGACTCTCCAGGGATCTACGGGGTACCAGACGCAGCCAGAGTTCAGCTTCACCTGCCAGACACTCCCCATCCCACTCCCACATGCAGATGTAGACCAGGCACTGTGGACAGGGAAGCCTGGGTGGTGGGGCGAGGAGGGGGACCACTTCCAGGGTCGCGTGTCCTACCTTGCATTAAGCAACCGTCACTCTCATTCCAGCTCACAGAGGCTTTAGCCTTTGGTCAGAGCTGGGGGCTGGACTGACAAACATACCGCTATGGCAAGCCAGAGGGACGCGGTTAAGATGCTGTGTGGCATGTTGGATCACACAGACTCAGAAGCACGTCCAGAACATGCCTTAGCCCACAAGAGGGTGACTATGTGGAGTGGGAAGAGGTGTGAGGGACGTGGCCATCAGAGACAGCAGGAAGATGATGTAAACAGCATGTGGCCTCAGGGCACTCGGCCAAGTGTCACCTCCTCTTTTGACCTAGCTGATCGGCACCTGGCCTCCCTCCTCCAGATGCAAACAGCTGTCTTGGGTATCTTACAGGCACTCTGCTAGCTCTGGAAAGAACTGTGTCTTGCATTGTTCACCAAGGGCTTTTTGGTTCATTTTGTTGGTGCTTCTGGGGGCCATCCACATTGAGCCTAATAAACTATCACGGAGTTAGTGAGGGAAAGGTGACTGATCAGAAGGTTGTGACCTTAGAACTTGACAGCTGGTTCTAAGCAAAGTATGGGAGCTCAAAGGACAGCACTGGAGGAGGGAGTTGAATTGCTTCAATTGCTACTGCTCACCTGAGAAAGAGTCAAATAGGAGGAGGCCTGCTGGGAAAAGTAGACAGTGGTCAAATCTGTCACCACCTGGCTCTCCATAATATATTTGATAACCTAAGTGTAGTTAAATAGAACCATAAAATTAATTTCCAAGTCAAATATTAGGTTGAAGATTATGTGCTATTGTGAGTTATTAAAACTACTGCCCTGTTCCATAATGAAGGAGAAGAGGAAGGAGTCAGCCTCTTTTGTTCAAAGAGCAAAAAGGCCCCAAAAGGACCAAGGAGATGACATTTTTCTCTCTAGGTTCCAGTTTGATGAGAAAAGGAAGACAAGTAAGCTAATATTGAAATTGTGTTTTAATATTAATTTTGACCAGTGTGACAATGTTTAAGTAGCTGTTTGTTTAAATGTCAAAAAGTACTACATGGTTTATAAGGAAAGCAGAAATCCCTTACCCTGTTGCAACTCTAGAATCCCACTTTACAGAGGCAAGGACTTTCAACTCTTTCAAACATTTTTTTGGTATTTTCTTCCACAGTCTTAGGTAGTATATTTCTTGATGCTTTAAATTTTAGACATGAGGTAGCTTCCTACTGTGGAAGAGAAGAAGTTAACCTTTATGTCCCAAACACACATGGCATATACATGCTTGCAATCATTCTTTGTTTTTCACTTTTTTTGAATATATGAGTTCTCAGAATTCATATTTATAAGCCTTTGTAAATATCACTAAATATTGTTCTTAGGTAAGCCTCAGAGTTTACTATTATTATATTTTCTTTTATGTGTACAATATTTTGTTTTTCCTGGAGTTAGTAATGTTCTTGTTTTTTATGTTTGCTCAAACTTTTAGGTGTCTCTCACTAGTACATCTGTCCTCTTCTAAGATGCTACTTAATAGAGACAGACACATAAACTATCAGATCTTTTGTCCTTATTGTTGCTTGAATCCAGATGACTAATGTCCCCTATCCTGTGGCTCCACTCTGAACTGATAACCTTCTAAAATTACTGAAGCCTTTTGCTTGAGGCTTTCTCTTCATGTCTGTCCTGTGTTGGTCTAGTTAATTCTTTCTTCTTTATTTTCTTAGTTTACTCCCTTGTTTTGTTTAAGCACATCCCTTAGTAGCTTCTTGGAAAATAGCCCATAGAGAGTACATTTATTGAGAACTTTTTGTCTGGAAAATGCCTTGAGTTTTTCTTCACTTTTAACTGGCAGTTCAGAAGTCATTTTTCTTCAGAATTTTGTAAGCATTGCTCTGTTGTCTTCTAGTGTCCAATGGTGATGATGAAAAATCTGAATATTATTCTGATTCTTGATTTTTTGCATTTTCTTCAGAAAGTTTTGTGACAGTGTCCTTGTGTCTGGTGTTCGAAAATTTTACATTATTCATCTTTTTATTTTATTCAATGCTCTGGGTATTCAATGCTCTGGGTAGTGAAAATTTCCTCGCATTTGTTCTTTAGTAATTTTTTCTATTTTTGCTCTCCTTTTGGAACTTCTATTAGTTTGATGTGGGACTTCTTGGATTGATTCTCTGATTTCATCTTTTCTTTCCTAATGCTCATCTCTTTGTCTTTTTATTCTGTTTCCTTCAACCTTGCCATTCAACTTTTTAATTAAAATGCAGTAGCCCCACCACCACCACCATTACCTGAAGCTTTATAGCATCAGTTACCCATGATCAACTGTGGTCTGGAAATGTTAAATGGAAAATGCTAGAAATAAACAAGTAGTATGAAGAACTCTCACATCATTCTGCTCCATCCTGCCCCTGGCATGAGCCACTCCACTGTCCAGTGTATCTACAACATATTCAGTACCTGCTTATATTCAGTATAAGCAAGGAAGTTAATAACTATCTTGCTCATTAGATCAACTGTCTAGATACCACAGTGCTTGTGTTAAATAGCTCTTGTGGAGTAGCCTAATGCTACATCAGTACATCCACTCCATTCACATCTTTCTATGTCTTCATGTAGACATGGTATCATCTTATATCATCAAAAGAAGGGTGAATACAGTATAATTAGCTATTTTAAGAGAGGAAGATACTATTTTCACATAACTTAGAGTATACTGTCATAATTATCCTATTTTATTATTAATCATTGTTAATTTCTTACTATGCCTACTTTATAAATTACATTTTGTCATAGGTAACTCTATCTAGGAGAAGACTTAGGATGTGTAGGGTCAGGTACTATCCATGGCTCCATGTGTCCACTGGGCATCTTGAAATGTATCCCCCTTGGATAAAGGGAAATTACTGTATTCATTTCTGCTGTCAACTTGTTAATTTCTACAAGTCCTTACTTATTTTCTGAATGCTCACTTAAAAAATCTTGTTCTTGTTTCTTTTTGTTTGTTTTTTAAGATAGGGTCTCACTATGTAGTTCAATCTGGCCTTGAACTCATAGCAATCTTCCTGCCTTAGCCTCCTAAGTGCTGGAATTACAGGCATGTGCTACCATGCCCAGTCATTCTTATTTCATGGGTGCAATATCTTCTAATTCTCCAAGTGTATTCCTTTTAACTTATTTGAAGCTGTCTTCTGCTTGCTGTGTTATTTCAGATTTGGGATATCCTCAGTCTTTCTGTTTGTTTAATTGGATCCCTAGCATTTGTGTTAGAGGCTTACCTCAAACATCTTTAAATGCTTTGCTGTCCCTTCATATTTACCAATAGTGCTCTTAACAGCTCTTTGGGTGGTCTAGGAATGTATTTATTACTATTATCATTAGGAGCTTGGGCTCTGGGGTCAACCAGTCCTGTGTTCATATTCTCTTTGTTCTGTAGCTCCGTGACCTTGAGCAAGTGACTTAGCTCTGTAAGCTTTGTTCCCTTGTATATTAAGATGGAGACAGAGATAATGGCAGGACCAGGACAGAGACCAAGGAAGCCACTCAAGGGCTGATGCTGCACCCTCCTGACCCAGAGGGTGAATGGCCCCCAAACACCAGACCCTCAGTGCTGGGCTCCAACCCTACTAACAGCCTCACGGTAGCTTTAAGCATCAAGCAGGACAGTGTATTGTAGGCAGGGGGCACAAAAGGGCACACGGTAAATGTCCAATAGACAGGAGCTGTGGTGAGAGGACATATGATGTGACATGTATTCATGTGGAACAGTCACTACTATCCACCATCCACAGAGTACTTGGTGCTCTGACTATAAAGCAAAGAGATTAGAAAATAGAGAAAACGGAGAAGAAATTTTTAAAGTAGAAAGAAAGGATCACGATAATAAAAGTAGAAAAAACAAAGGGAAAACAATCAAAATCTAAGGAAGATGGGCTAACCTGGGAAATGGGAAGCAGGCTGAACACAGCCTGAAGGGATTCATCTGTGAAGAACAGTGTCCTCACCAGGGTGAGGAAGGAGATCACAAGAAACATCAGGCACACCTTTTCCCTCAGGAAAAGCAGAAGTGGTTGACTCTCTGAGATCTGCTTGAATGAAAAGAAGCAGCCTTGCACCAAAAAGAGAATGAACTTTTATCATTTGCAAGCCCTGGATTCTAACCTGAGCCTTGGCACTTCACTGCTCTGTATTTTAATTGACCATTTTGTGTTTGGGGCTTGTGCTTCAAGGTGATTAGTGTCATGAGTGGGGCAAATTTGTAGGCCAGAGAAACAAGAGACACAGCAGAGATTCTTTCCATCCTTAAAATGATAAGAAATAAAATCATTATGAAGGAAAAAGAAAATCCCCAAACAGCAGAATGAAATGGGAAGCTAGGAGGAATTGGGGAAAATATAAAAGTGTCCAAGGAAATTTTCTTCTTCAGACTCCTTGCTCTTCCTGATTTGATAGCTCTGTATTGCGGGGCTCAGTTTAATCAATCAGCATATGACAATGGAGGTATGCTGAAATCCTCCTCTAATTTTGTTATTTCCTAAATGAGATCAAAAGCAATGTCGCCAACCAAGAGTGAAGATGGGGTAGAGATGCTGGGGCCTGGAGAACAGAAAGTGAAATAGTAATTATCTAGGAATATGAGGACTTACTTGGATTTTCAGTAAGCACCAAGGACTAACTTGAATTTAAAAGAAAAGCAACCACATGTTTGTCATCTTTTTCTCCATCCATGTTCAACTACAGGGATGAATGACTGAGGTGGGAGTAGGGCGGATGTGGAGGAGATAAATGGGTGGAAATTTTATGAGCATCACTGAGCAAGAGAAAGCTAGGGGAGCTGATGTGCATAGAAGGGGCTCATTATAATGGCTGACCATGGAACGGGGAAATAGATAACATGAGAGTAGTGAGAGAGGCTTAAAAGGGGGGAGAATCATGACCTCAGGGTGTTGGAGTCGGGGTTCTGGAAGGAGGGAGCAGAGCGGAGCAGTGAGGAGGTAGGTGAAGAAGTCTGGGAGGCTTTGCTGTGCTTAGCAACAGAAAGGTCTAGGGTCCACGAGGGAGAGAAGATCAGGGACAAGAGGACAGGGTGTTAAGGGAACCATCTCTATAGACATGGAAATCACCAAGGATTGCGGTGGGGGCAGCCAAGAGCGTGGCAGAGAGGTAGGGCTCAATCTTGAAGAAACAGAGGCATGGTGCCGGGGTCAGGGATGCTGCTAGTAGATGTGGGTCCAGGAAAGGGATCCCTCTCTAGGGGCTTAAGTCGGCAAGTCTTGTAGGTGATCGCATACGTAGCCGGGGGTCAGAAAGTGCACTGCTAACAGGCCAGAGGCACACAGCTTCCCCCGAAGCTGACTGTGGCCCCTGATACACATCCGCAGCTCATCCAGCACTTTCTGAGGGCTCCTTCACTCTCCCACTACAGAAATGTGTCCTGGACAGTGCTGGATTCACTGAGGGTCTGAGGTGAAGACAGAGCCTCTGTCCTGGAGGGTCACAGGCCTGTGCCACCCAAGTCCTCCCTGCTCGGCCCCAGAGAGCCAGAGGGTATGGGTTGAAGGGTGGACGGAGGAGCAGAAGCAGCCTCTCTCTCTCTCTCTCTCTCTCTCTCTCTCTCTCTCTCTCTCTCTCTCTTACACACACACACACACACACACACACACACACACACACACAATGCATTCGAGCAGTCTAATGGAGAAGTCTATTTAGAATCTGTGCTTTAAATTATACTTTCTAGCTTTCAGGAATACACAATTGCTCACACAATAAAGACTGATTTTTTTCCTCTCTTCAAGGTAGCATTTTGATTACATGAGTGTATCGTGCTTTCACTCAAACACCCAACAAAAGCTTTGCTTGACTGAAAAACAGAGAACATGTCAGAGCGCTGACAAGTCACAGCCACGAATCAGGCAGATGAGGAGGTAAACCTCCCCCACTTCCGGACCACCCGCCCGGATCCCCGAGAACCGCGGAGGGTACAGTGAGCTTCCCGAGGGGCCAGGCAGAGGAGGAGCAGCACCACTGGGCACGAAGAGCAGAGGCCACCTCCCTGCCCTGGGCATCGCCTCCCTGCACCCTCTGCCTTATACCATCGTGCTGGGAGCCCAGCATTGCACACCCCCCACACACACACGCATGCTCACGCACACTCTTCCTTGTGCACACACACATGAGCACTCACTCATATGCACACACACACTCACATAAGCTCAGGCCTTTCACTACCTACTACAGTCAGAGGGCAAGCGGACTCCTGCAGGAAGAGCTGGAAGGGAAAACATCCCCGCAAGCCGCTCACCGAAATGCGAGCTGTGTGCTGTCCATGGCAGAGACAGTGCGGACACTCAGGTCGACATGGTCAGAGACGTGCTAAAAGTGTTTAGTGGACAGCACACAGGGATCGGGGTGGCCTTGGATCACTGAGACTGTAGGATGTTGCACACTCTCTCTCTTTCTCTCTCCCCCAGCACTTGAGCCCACGTCTCATGACTGCTAACTCCCAGACCATCCTGATCTTCCTGCCACAAGATCCTGCCCACTCCTACCTGACCACATAGGTACATGCACACACACGCACACGCACACACACACACACGCACACGCCCCTCACTTCTCTTGGCAGGACTCGTTACATTGAGTATCTTGGCCGGCCGAGCGCGAAGCCCACATTCACCCAGCTGCTAATCAGGGAGCTAAGGTCCCGCTTGGCTCCTGACCCTCAGAGGGACACAGGGCCTCAGAAGTTGTGTGTGACCCTCCGTGTTCAGGACTCAGGCTCTCTCTGGGTGGGCAGCCACATGGACAGCAGTCAGCTGCTTCAAAAGGCACTTTCCTGGTTCCAAGCTTCAGAGACACTTGTGCTGAACTCTGACTTCAGATTCAGCCAGCTGTGCCCACAAGAGGAGAACGTGCGTGTCGCCATACTGCAAGGCGAAAAGCTCCTAATAATCCCTCCAGGTTCCGCATGCCGTCTGTAGCTGCATCATCCCGCGCGCAGCGGGCTTGACGGCAGCTAGACGCTCCGGCAAAGTCCTTGAAGGAAAGCTCTGTGTGGCCGGCCGTGGCCCCCAGGGGCCCAGAGAGGTCCTGGCCATCTCCAGCCATGAAAATAAAGCTATTTTCCAATGACGAGTTTGAAGTAAGATGCGGCTTTAGAGTTTTCAAACTTCTGGGAATACACTGATTTCTGGTCTTGGCTGCCTGGGCCTGTGGGGGTGCTGTGCTTCATGGTGGGAACATACAGCAGAAGCAAACTATTTACCTTGTGAGGTGGGGGGCAAGACAGTGAGATAGCAAGGCTCGTGTCTCGGCTCTCAGGCTATAAGAAGCCACTGGAGTTTTGACAAGAGTTGGGGGCCGGATGGTAACATGAAGAAACTCACAGAAAGTAGTTTGGCAGCCATACCAAGGGCAGGTGTGAGGCAGGCTGCAGGGGACAGAAAGGAGACAGTTTGATGGCATCATGTTCAGGCATCGGGGTGGGTCTGATGCGGAGCAAAGGGGGAAAAGGGTCCAATTGGACATGGGGGGAAGAAGGGAAAGGTGCTGTGGTCCCAGCACAGAGCAGCGCATGCTGTGGGGGAAAGGTTTCTCTTCACACAGGGCTGTTCTGGGAACAGCCATGCTGCAGTTGAAGAGCTCCTTCCTCCGTCCTCTTTCAACCCAGCCCTGTTCTTCCTCATACACATGCTTTGGGGACACGGCCCCTTGCTCACACAGCCGCAGAAGCAGAAGGTCAGGGGCCGTTCTAGGCTTGTCCACCCACTCCCGCCCCATCCACATGCAAGGCAGACTCTCTCCTTCTCCACCCTCCTCCCATCTGCTGTCAGCCTTTACCTTTGTTCATGTCTGCGCCAAAAGCCCTGTGGAAATGTAATCCCACTGTGAGTAATTAAGAGGTGGGACCAGGTGGGACTTTTAAGAGGTAATTAGGTCATAGGGCACCCTGGATTAATGGAATCGTGAGTTGATGGGTTATCTCTAGGATGCGTCTGTTAGAAAAACCAGCCGGCTCCATCTCTCATATGTGCCCTCTGGCCATGTGATGTCCCGTGTCACCTCAGGCTCTGCAGAGTCCCCATCAGCAAGAAGACTTCACCGGGTGCAGTCCTGGATCTCCCGGCTTGCAGAACTGTGGGCCGAATGAACCTTTGTTATTTGTAAATCCTCCAGTCTGTGGTGTCCAGTTATAGCAGCAGAAAACAAAATCACCTCCATCTTACCATCCTCTGACCTGTCTGCCATGTCGCCATACCCATACGTGCCATGTCTCTGCACTCCTTCCTCCCTGTCGGGAACAGCCTTGCCTCTCTCCTCACCTGGAAATTGCCAGTTGTCTGTTACAAGTAAGTCCTGGCAGAATTCTAGGGAAAAGGATGAAGCAGAAAGTCCAAACTGCAGACCTGCAGGTCATGTTCCTTACTCAGCTTCCCAGCTGAGATGACTCATGGGCACCTCAGACTCGACTCGTCCACAGCCAAGCCCCAGTTCCCTCCCTCCTGCACACCACCCTGAGCCTGCCCCTTCATAGCGCCCTCATCCAGGAAGTAAAGCCAGTGTTCTGCTTCCTCTTGTCCCCTCTTCATAGCCCTACATACAGCCCCCTTTCCAATCTCACTCGTGCCCAAGTCTCTCCTCCCCCACTGACCCCGTGGTGCTTAGGGCACCATCATCTTCAGCTGGGACACCGAGTTAGCTTGGCTGTGGCCCAGACTTCCCCCCTCACACCCTCTCACACCATCCACATCGGATTAAAGACCCTATTTCTTTGCATTCTTAGTTTTACTTCTCTTTTGAGAATGCTGTATGTTTACTCGTATTAAAATGTACTTGGTGACAAAGGCCTAGTATCCAGGTTCTATAAAGAACTTTAACAAGTCACAGCAGATAGACAAACAACCCGATGAAAATGTGGGCAAGATTTGAACAGACATTTCTCCAAAAAAGACACTCAAATGTACAATAATCACAGGAAAAGATATCCAACATCATTAATTATTAGGGAACTACAAACCCAAACTCCAATGAGATGCTGCTTCCCAGCCTTAGAATGGCCACTGTAAAAAAGAAGAGCAAGTATTGGCAAGGATGTGGAGAAATTGGAACCTGCATGTACTGTTGGAGGGGATGTAAAATGATGCAGCCACTTGGGAAAATGGGTTAGCAGGTCCCCAAAGTTAAGGATAACCACGCAATTCTGGTCCTAGTAATGTATGCCCCCAATAACGTAAAACAAGTACACAAACATTTACATATACATGCACATTCATAGGAGTACCAATCATAATAGCCAAAAGGTAGAAATAACCCAAATGTCCACCAACAAATGAATGCGTGAACGAATGGTGGTATATGTATAATATGGAATATTATTCGACCATAAAGAGGAATGAAGAGCGGATGCATGCTACAACATAGATGAACATTGAAAGCATTATGCTAAGCAAAAGGTCTCACTGTGTGATTCCATTTCTATTAAATACCCAGGCTAGGAAAACAGAGAGAGACAGAGAGAGAGAGAATAGAGGTGGCCAGGGTTAGTGAGGGAGAGAGAATGGGGAGCAACTGTTGGATGGGTTTGCTCTGGGGCAATGAAAATGTTTTGAAACTGAACAGAGGTGATAGTTGTATGACATCGTGAATGCACTAAATGCCACTGAATTAAAGATTTTTAAAAATGTCCTGGAATAGTGCAAAAGAGCAGGTGGTGAAAGGTTTGCCTTCCCCTTCCGAGCTGTGGCCACCGGTTCCCTCCTGGGCAGCCAGCGTACCGTCTGTCCTTTGGCTCCCTCAGGACATCGTCCAGCTGGGCACACCGCAGCAGCCAGACCAGCGCACACTGAAGGGCCAGAAACACACACACACATTCACACACACACTATATTGCACAGAAGAAATATGCACGATACACAGGGCTCTGTGCCTTGCTTTTAAAATTGGCTGTATGTGTATCTCAGAGACTGACCCACGTCAGTACGTAAAGAACTCTCTGCACAGACAACCAGGCCAGGGTTAACTTTCCCCAACCCATATTTGTTGTTGTTGCTTTTAGCCCCTTACTGGTAGGTAGGCCTTTTCCAATCTTTTGCAATTATATACAATGCTTCTTTGAATAACTTTGTACATACTGATTTTGAAACATGTGTAGGATAACTTCGTGGAAGAAAAGTACTGCGTCAAAGTCTTTGTGCTTTTATCATTCTGATAAATATTGCCAATTTTCTCCCCTCAGGGTCTATATTCATTTATACTTCCACCAAAAATATACGCATCTTTTGTTTCTCACACCTTTACCAACACCGTGTGTTTTCCACCTTTAATCATTGCCATTCTAAAGTTGGAGGAGGAGGATTATTTTTAAAATAGAAATCAAATCATGCCACTTTGCTGATTAAGTTCTTCAGTGGCTTTTCAAATTACCCATAGAAAATCCTGCTTCCCCGCTGCGCCCAATAGCATCTGGCCCACACCTGGCCCTCCGGCCTCTTCCTTTGCCTCGAACTTTTGCTTTTCTTTCTTAAACACACCAAAGTCATCCCCAACTCAGGGCCGCTGTATGACCTGCTCCTGCCACCTGGAAAGGTTTTGCCTGAATCTTCATGTTTCAACTACGATGTTGCCTCATTAAAGAGGGCTCCTTGAGTACCTTTCAAATTGCTGAGATTCCCTTAGTGTCACCTGTTATTGCAGACTCTTTGGCTGGCTTCGGATGATTTATCACAAATAGAAATTGCTTGTCTGTTTGCTTTTCTTCCTCACCAGATTTTAAGTTCACAGTGCCTGACTCATCTTGGGTGGCAATAGGAACTTACTTAAGAATGTGAGACTGAATAAGTGCCTGGTTACTTCTCTCCAGACTTCAGTGATACTAGGTATTTCCCCCTATTTTCCAAAATCCTGTTTTCTAGAAATACCTTATGCTTTGAAGGCTGGAAGTTGCTTTATCCCCCAGGTGGCTGCATTTCCCAGATGTCTGCAGTCAGCTAATATACTTTGGGATCTTTGGAATGCAAAGTGTGACTCACAGGTAGGTCACACCTGTCACAGGTGTGTCCTCTGGAGCAGATTAGAGACCCAACAAACATTTTTGGTGGTTGCCAAAGCAGATCTCAGGCTGCAACATGCCATTGCAGGGAAGCAGCCGGATCCCCTCTCTCACCTCGGTGTGTAAGACTTTTCAAGCTGGTCTATTGTGTTGTACAGAGTTCTAAGGCAAGTGTCAGGGCAAGATATGAATTGTGGAAACCCGGCTAA